>CAAKHG010024440.1:0-10309 GCA_901007715.1 Dactylopterus volitans
CGAATTATTCTCATTTTTATTTTCCAAAACATTAAAAAAAAAAAAAAAAAAAAACCCCAAACAGAGCCAGATGTTATTAGATGTTATTAGATGGAGTCAATCTTCATAATTCAACAACAGCAGCCATCACACAGTTGCTGTATCATTATGAGCCTGGACATGATTTTTAATTTGTAAGTAGTTTTTATTATTATTATTATACATCTGAATTTAGGTTGAAGAAAATCGTTAAAGAGGTTTAAAGTTATAAAAAAAATTGCTTGTAGCCGATTATTGTCAATAATAATAATATTAATGATGATATGTCGGTGACTTGGCCTCCGTGTGAGCAGCCTCCTGACCGGGCGGCGGTGGATGTTAAGCCGGCGCGCCGGTCCTCCGAGGCGGGGAGGAGAGTCCGCATGCGCCGGGCTCGCTGGACGCGGACGCGCAGCGTCTGGATGACCGGCTGAAGCGCGCGCCCGCTGTCCTCTGACCCCCCGGCAGGCAGGGCCCGAGTGCATGCTGGGACTTTTTTTGTGTTGTTTTTTTGTTTTTGTGGTAGAAGCGTGTCGGGAGTTATTCTCGGTGCGTAAATCTGCGCCACCGCCTTCATCCAAATGCGCGGAGGAAGCGGCGCGGCTTTTACGCACCGACGGCAGCTCCTGCTTTTTTTTTTTTTTTTAATCAACTGACGTAAATATAACCGACTGTAGGAAACACATATAGACAGCTTTAAATATATGTTATTGTTTTTTTTAATATTCAAAAAGGGCGTTCTAATAAGTGCGAGGACGTCAGGACAGACGCTGACAGGCGCAGCGGCCACCAGACGCAGCCTGCTTTGACGAAGTTAGCGTAAAAATAGAAAAAAAATAAAGACAAATAAATGGTAAATGCGGTCGCCGCTGGCCACCCGGTCGCTGTCGGGCCTCGCCTGATTGCGAGTCTCGGATTTACGACGAAAACACGGCGAACCTGAACGCGGCGGCGAGCGACACGCGCCAAAACCGAATAAATGGAGCGCAAATGAGACGAGACACACACACACGCGCGCAAAAAAACGCATCAGATAATAAAACAATAACGCAGATTTAATACAAAAACAATGACACTAATAATAATAATAATGACAATAATAATAATAATAGAGTCAGAAACAACTAACTGAAAAAATACAAACACACATCCTCTGATTGGTTCACACAGTGAGCTTTTTTTTTTTTAATTTTTTTCTCTAATTATTTTTATGATGTCTTTTATTTGCTGGAGTGGCGAGCGAGACTGGAATGATTGGATCCATCTGCGGGGAAATATTCCCCCCCAATCAGCCTCAGCCCGCAAACATCTCATTCAGCCTGAAATATAATAATCCCGGGGAATGTTTTCCCGTCTGATGAGGAGGCGGAGCTTTGCCCCCCCCCCCCACCACCCTCCCGACGCGCCGCACGCACACCTCCGGGAGGTCATCCGGTGCGATGACCTTCCCGGGTGAAGGCCTTTTAATTCCACCAATCAGAGGCCTGGATCCCGCGAGTGGATCTGCTGCGCGTGTGTGTGTGTGTGTGAGTGAATGTGCATGTCGACACACATCAGCCTCAACCGCCGCCACGTTTATGATGACACCCCCCCCCCCCACACCGAAAAACTGCTTAAAGCGCCTCCATTAGTAACCCGAGCGGAGCGAAACCCTGCGCATGAAAATCGTTATTATGACGGAAAAGAGGCAGATTTGTGAGCCGTGGAATCTAAATCATAAAACTATGATGTCTATTAGAGCACCAATATTGGCTGCGTGGCTTCATGAAATATCCCGATGCAGTTTCATGGGCGGCACTTTGCAGTTTAAGCTATTGTACTTATCACATCTTATTATTATTATTGTCAATACGCACCTTTCCTTTTATTGTTAATAATTAGAGCATGTTTATATCCCCGTTAGTTGCGTTCGGTGGAAAAGAACGAGGGCGTCGTTAAATATCTACATGCATTTTCACGAGTGGCACTTTACAAATATCATAATCATGAGATCCAGATTATGATTATTATTATTATAATTATTATTATTATTATTGCACCACTATTTTTTCTTATGGGCTTCCATAGCAGATCTCACATTTAAACACACACACACACACACACACACTTCCCAGGTAAGTGTCCAATAAATGAGTATGAGTCAATATAGCATGCTGTGTGTGTGTGTGTGTGTGTGTGTGTGTGTGTGTGTGTGTGTGTGTGTGTGTGTGTGTGTGTGTGTGAGGCACGGCGCTTTTACTCCTCCTCGTCACGACTGAATTTCCCTTCGACGAAATAACCAACCCCCCCGCCCCACAGTTACCCTCCCCAGGCAGGCATGCTTGTGTGTGTGTGTGTGTGTGTGTGTGTGTAAGTGTGTGTGTGTGAAAATGTGTGTGTTTCGCTAATCAAACGTGGAGCCTCAGTTATCCCTCAGGGCTGAATATAATATTCAAATGTTCTCCTTCCTATGTAATGATTTGTGGCTCATGACTATCGGCAGCCGGATGCACGAGTGGGACGACCAAAATATTAGGGACATCTCTCAAGGCCCCTGGAAGGCCCTCAAGGAACCTTAGCAGGCTCTCAAGGACTCCTGGACGAGGTGTCCCTCATATATTTTTTCACCCTAATGCATATGCGTGATATAACATAAAATATTAGAGACACTTCTCAATACCCCTGGAAGACCTTGAGTGATTCCTTGAAGACTCCCAAGGACTCTGTGGAGAGGCGTCCCTCATATTTTGTCACCCTAATGCATATGAGTGGGATGACACAAGGGACAAGGGACACCTCTCAAGACCCCCTTAAGTTCCTCACAGACCCCTGGCAGACCCTCAAGGACTGCTGGAGGACCCTCAAGGACCCCCGGAAGCGGTGTTCCCTGCTGTTTTGCCACCCTAATGCATGTGAGTTGGATGAACAAAATATTAGGGACACCTCTGAAGACCGCTGAAGACCCTCAAGGAACCCGGGAAGACCCTGAAGGACTTTTGGAAGACTCTCAAGGACTCCTGGATGTGAGACGTGTCCCTAATATCCCTAATGTCAAAATATTAGGATTATCTCTCAAGACCCTTGAGGACCATAAAGGAACCCTGCAAGACCCTAAAGGACCCCAGTGGTGTCCCTAATATTTTGGTTATATCATAGGGTGATAAAATATTAGGGACACCTCTCAAGACCCCTGGAAGGACTCCTGGAGGACTCTCAAGGACCCCTGGAAGAGGGGTCCCCTACTGTTTTGTCACCCTAATGCATATGTGTGGGACGACTAAAAAATACGGACACCTGAAGACCCTCAAGGAGGACCCCTCAAGGAGCACCCCTCAAGGAGGACCCCTCAAGGAGCACCCCTCAAGGAGGACCCCTGGAAGACCAAGACCACAAACGAGTCTACTTGTGTGTTGCGTCACCGGAACACACAGCTTGCTCGGTCGACCGGGTGGGAGGAGACATGTGTTGCGTCCACGTAACATCTGGCACACACACACACACACACACACAGACACACACACACACACACAGACACATGAGGACAATGTCAAATCCACGTCAAGGCCTAATCATGTGCAGACGAATGGAGGCAGTGAGAAAGGAGACATGGTTCCAGGGGTGCCCTTATTGCTTTTGCCAGTGAGCGACTGCAGCTATGAAGTGAGCGTGTGTGTTAGTGTGTGTGTGTGTGCGTGTGTGTGTGTGCGAGGTGGTCTCGGCATCACCCGCGTTCCCGCTCCCGAGCGCTGCGCCGCGATGACTTCCGACATAAATTGCAATCAGGAGGAAGAGTCACCCGCTGGGAACCCGAGGACCCTCCACGTCCCCGCTCTGCAGTTTAACCATTATGGCTTCGTCATGGTGGTGCAATGGCGAGCGACGAGGGGGGGGGGGGCGACCCCGATTTTCAGGCGAGCGGGTGTTTATGGAGTCGAAAGGTCGGTGGTTAGACAGAGCGCAGGCCGCAGGTCTGGGTGGCGAGCGTCCGGCCGGCCGGGAGAATTTCTCCACGATTAAAAGCCCCCCTGATTAATCTAACATATGTGCCGAGGCTGCACATGCGGCGGCGTATGATCCCAATTAGGCCGAAACCCGAGCCGCTGCAGGCCCGGCCGCACATTAGCTCTGTCATTCTTCCCCGTGTTTGCTCTGGACGCTCCCATGACAACGCGCCGTCCCGTCGGACTCCTCGCGGACCCTGTTTGCGGAGGAGGCGGGTCCGGCCGAGCCGTGGCGGCCGAGCGCGCCCAGCCGGGGCGGCTCGCGGGCAGGCGGGCGGCCTCGGGCGCTAGACAACCGGGCATAAATATTATCATAAAAGGTATAAGTCAACCAACGTTTTATTCTTACTGGTGCCGTAACATTACGACCACCGCATGTCCACCATAGAGTATAATACAACAGCCCTGCCATGAACGCTCCCTTCAGGGGGAGTTTTACGTCGAATCGTGATTGAATCTATTTGAGAGCGGTGCTGACATGTTTTGATGGTTATTTTTGGCGCTGTAATTTGTGATGAATCATGCTGGGTGATACTGGTGTCCCTAATATTTCGGTCATCCGAATGCATGCGAGCGGGAGGACCGAAATGTTAGAGAAACCTCTTCCAGCGGGTCTTGAGGACCTTCGGGGGCCTTGAGAGGTGTCCCTAAACTTTTGGTCATCTCACTCATGTGCATTAGGGTGACAACCTATTAGGGAACCACTTGCAAGGGTACTTGAGGGTCTTCCAGGAATCCTTTAGGGTCTTCCAGGAGTCCTAGAGGGTCTTCAGGGGCCTTCAGAGGTGTCCCCAAACTTTTGGTCATCCCACTCATACGCATTAGGGTGAGAACTTATTAGGGAACCGCCTGCAATGGTATTTGAGGGTCTTCCAGGAATCCTTTAGGGTCTTCCAAGAGTCCTAGTAGGTCTTCAGGAACTTTGAGGGGCGTCCCTAAACTTTTGGTCATCCCACTCATACACATTAGGGTGACAACTTATTAGGGAACCGCCTCCAAGGGTACTTGAGGGTCTTCCAGGAATACTTTAGGGTCTTCCAGGAGTCCTACATGGTCTTCAGGGGCCTTGGGAAGTGTCCCTAAACTTTTGGTCATCCCGCTCATACGCATTAGGGTGAGAACTTATTAGGGAACCCCCCTGCAAGGATACTTGAGGGTCGTCCAGGAATCCTTGTGGGTCTTTCTGGAGTCCTTTAGGGTCTTCCGGGAGTTCTCGAGGGTCTTCAGGGCTCTTGAGTGGTGTCCCTAATATTTTGGTCATCTCACTTATGTGCCTAAGGGTGACATCATGGCATTAAGGTTATTGCAGGGTTGTTGCATTATATTCTATGGTAAACATGCAGTGATTTTGATGTTATGCCTGATGGGTGTGCGTCTGAAATTAAATAAAAAAAAAGACAAAAGACAAAGAATTTTTTTTTCTTTTTTAATTTTAGTGTCGGAAGTATAAAATTAATGTTTCAGCTGGTTATCGTGTTGAAAGTGTGAGGGGAGAGTGAGAGAAAAGGGGCAGGAAATTAAAAGACACTAAATAAATTAAAATATCATCAGGTCGCGTTTCAAGTGCAAATTTTAAGCAAATGTTTGTGAACTGTCGCAAAAAAATGAAAGAAAGAAAGAAACGCGCGGTTCCGCTCCTCAAATGTCTCCGATGTGTTTTTGTTCTCCTGTACGAGACAAACGGTATTTCCGCGTTGTTTTAAAAAAAAAACCCCACACACACAACAAAAGCAAGTGGATAAACTTTAGCAGATTTATAATTTTGAGCCTTTCCGATGTCGACTTTCAAAAGCGCTGATAAAACACCTCGATGGAAACTCAAATATCGTAAAACAGATTGTTCATTCAGCCGTTTGCAACATAACGGGAGGGCCAGTCGCCGGGAGCAACGCTTCTTTTATAGACTCACGCGGGGACCCGTATCGAAGACGAACAAGCTATGCTAGGTGATTAGCAGCTAGTTTGTGTTATTCAAATTACCGCAACATTTATGTGAGACCTTTTGGAGCAGGGTATTAGCAAGAGCGGCCATCTTGGCGTCTCGGGATTGCCGGCATGTGCGCGAAAACAATCTATTAAATCTTGTTTAACAAAAAAATAAATAAAAATGCAATCAAACCGATCTCATTTTGAAATATAGCCAACGACAACAGCAGCCGGGCCAATTAGATATCATTTACCAGCGCCGCTAATGAGCCCCGGCTCGCCGCTCGGGGTGTAAATACGCACCGCAAACAGAGCCTTGATGAAATTTGCCGGCGAGCTGCCGCAGGCCCGCGCTAGCCGGCGCGAGGCGTTCACAGACCCGTCCATTTATGGGGGCCGGGCCCGCGCAGCTCTGATGGGGAACATGAAGAGAACCGCAGGGCAACATTTGCAGCTCTAAGTGATGGCGAATAAAGTCCTCAGTGTTTCCCCCCCCCGTGTTACAAGCCGTGCCAGTGGCGGGCGCTCGCCCAGCGCGGCGCTTTAAATAAATACGATCCGTGTGCTCAGACTTCAGAGCCACCTCTCATGATTTATAAAGACCAGAATGTTAGCGGCCCGCCGAGAAAATGATTTTTCTCTGGCTCTTGCTCGGATTTCTCTCCGAAAAAAAAGGGGGAGAAATCATTTAAAGGGAATTATTATAAAGTTTGACACTGGCATTGCTCTGACCAGCACGTTGACTTTTGTAATCTGTGGCATTCATGCTTTTTCGATATGTTTATGTATGTAAAGTTTACCGGGCCCGAGTGCTTACCAGGTGGAATCCCTCCAGACAGGTTTTTTTTTTTTTTTTTTTTTACATTCTGCCACGTTTATCTCTTTCCACCCCAGCACCGTGAAACATACATGGATTTTTTTTTTTTTAATTTTTTTAAAAAATGTATTCATTTTTTGTTAGCGGTGCAGTGGTTTAGTTATATATAAAACGCCAACATGTATAAACAGTCCAATTGCAGCTTATGTCCACATCTGTCCATCATGAGGCTTTATTTAGCCAGAGCTGAACAGAACATACAGTAATAACAAATACTCATGCGCAGTAACTTTGACAATATATAGATATGGAAACCTGAGTGTGTGCTACCCTTTGAGTGTATCGCATGCATACCTGCACACACACACATTCTCATTTGTTGTGTTTATTGCTGAATTATATGTTGCATTATTAAAGATTAACCTCTGAGCTTTTGGAAAATGAGATGTCTTTTCTTCGTCATTCCTTGTATCTTCGGTTGACATTTGCACCAGACGTGATGACGACTCCCTCCAGGGATTATTTGGGATACTGTGTTTACAAGAAGGGGCGGATGTGAGGTCGCGGTGACCTTGACCTTTGACCCCACCAAAATGTAATTAGAATCCAGTCAAATATTTGTGCCAGATATGAAAAGCTTGATCTTTTTTTCCCCTTTTCCTCTATACCAGACTAAATACGACCATTTCCGCTTCGCTAGCGATCCAGAGTCGATGTTATTGCTAACAGCGGCGGCTAACGCTAATTTCGGCGCTAATGGAGCCGTATTTAAGTTTGCCTCTGCAGGTGTTGGGTGATTTCCCCGCGGCTCGCCGTCGCGCGGCTTATGGGAAAAGGCATTAGGGGACGTAAACAAGAGCACATCAGCCTGTCAGCCCGGCGGCGGCGGCGGCGATGCGCCGGTCCCGGGCCGCCGCCCCCTCCGAGGCAGCGCCGCGGCCACAGTTTGTAGGAACCGTCAGCCGCCGTGATTGATTTGAGATGGGCGATCTCCCTCCTCCCCCTCCTCCCTCACCCACGACTTCATGCTTGTGTAAAGCAAAGACAGCTGCCGGGAGAACTCGGAATCCCGGCAGGAGCTGAGGCGGACATATTTTTTCCATCTGTTTAACGGACTCATTGCCTTTCGCTCAACGAGTAAATAAAAAATTGAAAAAAAATTGATAAAAAAAAACAAAACATCGTCAAGATGTGGCAGCAGGTCAGCGGAGCGCTCGTTACGTAGCAATTACGGCGCGCGGCCTCGCCCCTTCTTTTCAAAGCCCGAGAGTCAATCCCGCTCTTCCTGGGCTTTTAAAAAGCAGAAAATATGGCGAGGCGGCGATCCGTCTTCGCTAACAACCTCCGTGCTTACATTACCCAGAGTGCATCGCTGTTATTTGGAGAGATTCCCTGTCACACAATCGCTCACGGCGCGGCTATTTCTTTCTTAGCCCGTACACACACGTCTCCTGAAATACCTTCTTGGGGAAAAGCCAGTTAAACGCTTAATGTCTTAAATTGTTGAACACACACACACACGCACGCACACGCACACACACACACGTACACACACGTTTTCTTCCTCCCGAAACTTTAAACACAGCGCAAACGTCGCGAGGGTTCGTCATGCTTTGCGTCTCCGACCCTCTTCGTGAGCTGTTTGGACAGATTCTTCACTGCAGCGTGACGCAGCCCCGTCTTCTCGCCCCCCAACCCCCCCGCCCGCCGCCCGTCATGGCGGACTCGGACTCGGGAAGGCCGAGATGTGCCGCCGCCGGCGTTCCCGCGGCGCTGAAAACGGATGAAAACGCCGGCCCGCGGAGTTCCTGCACTCTTGACTCCCTTGATTCTTATCGTTGGAGCGTAACCGGCAGAGCCTGTTTATCCCACAAGTTATTATCTTAAGTTATCTTTTTATCTTAAGTATTAGTAGCTGGATCACTTAGCGTGCGCTTTCTTTGGGAGCAGCTCCACTTGATCCACTGAAGGGGTTGTTTACTAGTTAAGGAGTCGTTCATGTCTCGAGGTCGCCTCCTTTTATAGACCCGCTATTTTTTTTTTTTTCTTTTTAAATATCCGACACAATTCCCCAGAGGCGAAGCTGTCATCTTTAAGGCTTTAAGCTAACAATACGACATAAATAATGACACCCACGCTGTGTCTTAAAATCATAACCGATTAGCAGGGTCCCCCCCGGCGCGCATTTGGATTCCCAGGCGGAGACGCTCCAAACATGGCGTCAAATGTGCAGGACCTGAAAACTGCGGCCGGGGCGCAATCAGCTGGGTGTCGGCGCCGGGAGAACCAGCACCTTTTACGTGCTACAACCGCGGCGTCAGGCGGCGATGCTTCAGACGTGCAGCTTAATCTCATTAGCGCCGGCGATTAGTCGCTAGCTGCCGCCCTCGCGACTGTAAGTACCGCCAAAAAAAAAAAAAGAAGAAGTTAAAGTAAAGTAAGTAAGACGGTCACGGTGGGCAGACGGTGAGCAAAAATGAGAAAAAAACTTGCTAAACAAACACCCCAAAGAAACCCCAGAACCTTTTATACCCATGTTCAGCATTCAGTAGTTTTTCTCACTATGTCGCATTTCCCTCCATTTATTATAATATAATGAATAAATAAATATAAAAAATATATAATCGCCTCCGCCAACCTCGCATCACCCGGCACATACAATTTCCTCTGGGATTAATGAAGTGTTTCTGAATCTGAACCTGAATAAATATAATTTCTGGGTTAATTATTCAGTGTAAGTTGCGGGGTAACATTTAACCTTCCTGGTACCCAACTGGGTCACTTTTGAAATTTCTACTAGTCAATATTTTTGCCTCTGTTAATGCTGATGCTACGAGATGTTCCAAAAGTTAACGGTTTGGCTGGAGGTTTCAAAGTTCCAGGAGCCTCGGCCCAAACGGGTCCCCATTGACGCCCATTCAATTCAGGTTTTTTTTTTTTCATATACCATATACAGTTTATCATCACGTAAGCTGATACCCGTGGCTGCCTTTGCAATGTGAGCCTCCGATTTGAAAATTTTTTGACATTTGTCATGAAATTACATATTTAACCACTAGTTGGCAGCAGAGCTAATATGGGGGTCATAAGTGTGAGTTTTTGGGTATAAACCTGGCCCGCTTAAAAAATAATAATGCATCAAAATCAATGTCATCATTTATTGACATATTCAAGGCACCCCAAAACATTCCACTCTGCACTTCATTATTTATATTTTGCGTTTTTCTTGTTAAAATAGGGGGCGCTCTTATGACAAAAATGGCATATAAATGTAAACAAATATTTCAAAAATGAATAAAAAAACTTCATAGTTCTGATTGGAGCTGAAGCCGATTAAAAGATTAACGCTTTGAAAGCGGGAAAAAAAACATATTAATTCATATGATTTTATAGCACTTCGTCATAAATCCCATCAAAATAAACCTCAGGTCAGGACGTGTAATTTCAAAGTAAAAAGGTCCGGACATGAGGAGGGAGGTCATGGAGGGTGGATGTGAGCAAAAAATTTTCCAAAAAATTTGCCTAAAAAAAAAAAAAAAAAAAAAAAAATCCAAAAAACTTTTTAAAA
>CAAKHG010024442.1:0-10031 GCA_901007715.1 Dactylopterus volitans
TGTCTTGTTTCGTCTCGTCTCATCTCGTCTTCTTCCGCTCATTCGGGTCGTGGGGGCAGCAGCGGCCGTCCGATCCACATTGCACCAGACCCATATTGCTCCTCCTGCAGGTGATGGGCCTGCTGGAGGAGGGACCCACGTCTCTGCCTCGGGCTGGACCATACCGGACCCCATGGACGAAGACCTGGCCACCAGGCGCTAGCTGACAGGCCCCCTCCCCAGGCCCGGCTCCCCCTGCCACATAGCTCCTGGGATCATTAGGACGCTCAAACCCCTCCACCACCTTAAGGCAACAATTTGAAAAAAAACTAAAAAACTAATTATTAGCTAAATTAATTGTTTAAGTTTTTCATTTTGTTGCTTCTTGCTAACTGCTTCAGCTGCTTATTCACTATTTTTAAACATCTCAATTTATCTGCCAGCTCATCGCACTGAAAATTCTATGAGGTTGGGGAACTTGTTTGTAAGTTTACTTGTGGTCAATATCAGGCCCATTTATATTATCTGGCAGTTTATGTGCATCCTCGACACAAATATGTAGGTTTATTTTTGAATCGAGTCCTATGAGTGTACCAGTTTCTGAGTTTTCTGTCCCCTTTGTTCCTACATGCCACAGTGCTGTTAGGAAAAACATCATTTAGGTGAAAATTGTGGAAAAAAAGAACATCATTGACTGTTTGAAGAGCCAACATGACCTCAGCACCTGAATGAACGCTAAAGAACATCCCCTTTAAAACAATACCAAACACAATATTAGAAAACATTGAAAAATGTCCTGACCATGAGCCTAAACCAGCAAATGCACCAGCGTTGGGAATGTCATGGATTTAGGGGTCAAGAGCTGGTTGCTGCGACACAGCTGCCACTCAGGAATGCCGATCACGGCAAAATACCATGGACATTTTCATAAATTACAACTAGGTTTTGCCACCTTGAGCGGTGCCGACCCATGACCTGCCCCACGGACCTACTGCCTACAACTGACTTAAGTAGCAGCACTGTAGACAAGATTTGTACTCATTATGAAGTAGCTATTGATAGTTAAATAGTAAGTAAATAATGAATAATAGATAGCAATTAAGTTGCGCTTCCCTGCTGCGTAGCAAGAGTCTCTTAGAGACGACGATGCAGCGACAGCAACACAATTTCAATGGTAAAGCCAAACCGTTCCTATTTTCACTTTTAACAAATGTCAACTGTGCGAGCAACATGCGACTTTACGGATGATAGGAGGGTGGGTGTGATGCTTCCGCGTGTCCAATTTTGCAGCTTGCTGGGCATAATGGATAAAGTCAAAGCTTACCGAGTGTCAAAGCAAAGCCGCCATTGTTTTGATCAGGCATAGCTGCTCCAGATCTTCGAAAGAGGAGCTTACAGTCTGCTGAGTGGCTTCCATCTGCATGCTCCCTCCAACAACTTCAGATTTTAAGTCCTCTTGCAGAGCAGTACACACTCCTGTCAATCTCCCTCCTCTTCTCCAGCAACCCCCCCAACCCCCTCACCCTCTTCGTTCCCACCACACTCCTCCTTTTCTGTGAATGTTAAAAGGAGGAGGAAATCATTTATTCATGGCACCCGGCATTCAAAACCACTATTTCTGACTGATTGTGATTCACAAAAATGGGGAGATATTATTAGACACACATCTATGCCCTAATGGGGCAACATCTTCACTCCCAATTTGAAACTGCACCCACAGCCCTCTCATTTCCATACCATCTCGAGTGTCTGACGAGGTTATGCCGGTCACTTTCATTTTTTTTTTTTTTTTTGGCAAACATTTGCAGAACACAGCTGGTGAAATGCGTGAAATAGTGGATCGGTGAGACGAAATGTTTTGCTCAAGGTTGGCCATTAAACACCAGCGTACATAATTACACACATCTTTGACAAAGCAATGAAAACAGCGAGTGAATCATGGCGCTTGGTGAGCCCACTTGACCCCTGCTGCAGTAATATGGCAGATTTACTCTGATAGTGTTTGTGAGAGATAATTAGCTGAGTCATTACTGAAGATTTACTGACAATCATCCCGTCTTAAGAGGGTCATGAATTAGCTCCTCGCTCTGCTGACGAAAGTCCTGGATGCCAGTCAATCATTTGATGCAAAGCTACGTAGTGTCGAGATAAAAAAAAAAAAAAAAGCCTCTGAGCACTGATAATCAACAACAATCATTTTAAATGCAATAAAGGCAGTTCCGTGCACAATAGAGGTAGGTGGAGTGCTTTATCTTTCCTATTCATTCCCAGCGGGACTCTGAGGAGCAGTGAGGTTTTTACAAACAGAAGGGCTGCCAGAATTATGCATGAGAACGTGTATTATGCTGGGAACTGTGATATGAATATGATAACTACACTGGCACGAATAAAGATGTCCACGCATCCAGCCCGTATAAATGGGTTGTTGTTTTCTTACTGTCAGCAAAACTTACGATACAAATACTGAAACTGACAGTGAATTACCTCAGAGTAGCCCCAACCTGTTACGGCTCATCACACACGCACACACACACACACACACACACACACACACGCACACACACGCACGCACGCACGCACACGCGTCGCACATTCACACCATGTTCCTTCATTACAAAAACATAGATATATGGGATGCCGCTATATCAGATTTTCATCCCATCATTGTGGCCAGCAGTAATGCTACAGTGATACTCCCAGAAAATTTGAAAATAATAATGTTGTTATCCTCCAAATTCATATTTAACTTTGTTTATTGTGTCTTTTGTCTTGTTTCCCAAATGAATTACACTCAAAATAGTTCCCACACTAAAAAAGTGTAGGAAGGTGGAGAGTCTGTAACCAAAAGTGTATAAGTGTATAATCACACTTGATTTAAGAGGTGTACAATCATGTTCATATTATCTCACTTGTATAATTTTATCAATTTTTTTTAAACAGTTATTTTCAGTAACCTCAAATGGGCATTTTATTTTGAAACAACTCCAAATGTGAATGCGACACGATCTACCACCAAACCCACCAATGAAAGTGGTCCACATTTACTTCTGTTTATAAACGGAGGTTCAGATAAAACTTCAAAGCCTTGCAGTTTTATGAAATGGTCAAGAACCCAAGTAATGCCAATATTTCTGGGATCAAACGATTTAATTAGGTCTTAATTTGGCACCATCCTTGCTTTAATAACATGGAATATACTGCCTATCAAAAAAAAAGAAAAAGACTGACACAGTGTAAAGGCGGCCCATTGAAACCTCGTGGACATTAATCTGTCCAGTTAGGAAGCACAAGTGGTTGTGAATCAGGTTCACCTGTTATGGAGTAAATTAAAAGAGACATAACAGAAAGACAACCCCCCCATAGAGGGAACGGAATTGCAGGTGGTGGCTCCACATCTCTCCCTTGATCTCTCCTGCCTGATTATTCCCCTACTGCGGTTTTGCATTTCTTGCTAATTCCCTTATCACCACAGGTAGCACGAGACAGTATCTGCAGCACGTTTAGGTTGCACAGACAAGACCGACTCCTCCAGGATGTCGAAGGCACGCGCGCTGTTGCAAGAAGGTTTGCCATCGTCTCCAAGCACAGGCCGAAGAGCGTGGAGAGGACACCAGGAGACGGGCTGCCACACCAGGAGAGCTGGATGGGGGTCAAAGAGGGGCGACAGCCCAGCAGCAGGACCAGTACAGGCTCAGCAGAAGCCTACAAAATGACCTCCAGCTGGCTACCAGCGTGCATGCATCTCACCAACTGTCAGAAACAGATTCGGCGAGAGTGGCAAGAGGGTCTCCAGTGGGACCCGTGCTCGCAGCCTGACACCGTGCAGCTTGATTGGCGTTCTCCAGAGAACGCTACAATTTGGCAGGTCACCATTTGTGCTCCGTTCCCCTTTGCAGATAAGAGCGGGTTGGCGCCGAGCACGAGGCGGGCGTCGGCGTGGCGGCGCCATGGCGAACGTTGTGCTGCCCGCAACATCATGTATGCGTGTGACTGGAGGGTCGCTCAGACCTCCACACGCCAACCGATGGTATCCTGACTGCTGTTAAGTACGGGGATAAAATCCTCATCATTGGACCCATCATCAGACCTCACGCTGGTGCAGTGGACCCAGGGTTCCTCCCCCTGAGCTCCTCCCGGTGCTGGACGACGCCCGGCCTCGTGGCCAGTGGGCAGGCAGTTCCTGCATGATGAAAGCATTGCTGCCGTTTACTGGCCCTCACTTTCCCTGGTGAGAAACCAGAGAACCTGCGGGACATCATATGCTGGTGAATCTGACGCCGCCGAGCAGCGCCACAAGAGCTCAGTGATGCTCTGATCCGGATCTAAGAGGGGATCCACCCCAGAGACACCACCTGCCGTCTCATCAGGGGATGAGATGGCATCAGTGATTTTGGTTTCCAATGACAGATCCTGCGCCATTTTGTTTTTGACATGAATGTCACAATTGAACTGACTCATTTAAAAGGAAAATGCAGTTAACACAGTTTCAATATAAGGCCAGAATCTGACGTGCTGCATATGGAGTTATAGCTACAGCTCATTTCCAACTCCTGTCCCCAGTTGGGCTTTTAAACAAATACAACATACAAAAACACAATCCTATAAAAATCCAGTATACAAATACGCTATATAAAAACAAGCATAACCTGGCCTACAGTGCTAAATTCACAATCATCACAACTCTACAACAAAATAGAATACACTTACAAACATTAAAATATACAGATACCATGTACAAGGAATCCTGTACAAATATAACTTAAACTACAAAAAATAGGTTCAAATATATATATATTTAGATATATTTCAATGAAGATTTTCAACCTAAATGTTTCATAGTTCAGTTTGTAGACCAGTTTAATGAAAGAGGCTTCTTTAGGAGACTCTTGCAGAGGAGGTAAATGTCTTGCTAGTTGCTCCAGTGGAGCAGTTGAGCAAAGACCGTTGTTGTTATGACACTTTGCAGTGTAAATATGTGAGACTACATCCGACTGTCAAGCAAAGTGCATCTGAGGAGTCTTAGACAGTCTAAGAAAAAAAACTAAAAAAAAAAAAACTGAAGACGGCTTCAACTCAGCCGAATTACAATGACAAAAACAAAAACAAAGTCGGCAAACCTTCATTTCCATATTGAGCCATGAGGTTTTGAAAATGCTGTTCTTGCCGCAAGAATATTTATGAAATATCCATTGGAGTGCTACCAAGCAACACAAACGTTTAAAGCACAGCCCAGTGATAAATAATCCAAAGCTCGCAGAGGATGAGGGAGAGAGCGAATGAGCCATGTCGCTCTTCACACAAAAGCTATTCTGTTTCGCTATCAAACAGAACTCAGACGCCGAGGGTGGAGAAAATCAATCAAGTCAACCTCCAGAGAGAAGAAATGAGAACCGTGAGAGGCTTTGATTACTGTGATGGACTTAAGTCAGCTCGGCAAAAGCCACTTCATGCATCTCTGCTGTTTATCAAATCAGAAATGCATTTGCATTTTTCTACACTCGTGGCCACTTGGGAGGAAAAATTAGCACAGCAACCGCTTCCCCAGATTTTCAAGAATTTGACATTTTGACAAATAGATGTATTTTTTCGGAAAAGCCAACAATTCAATCGGGAAAGGCGCATAATTAATTGAGCTTCGGTGAGTCAACAGAGCTGTCTGGGAGAGATAGCCTTTGTCCGCAAGGCTGCCTAAGAGAAGCTCACAACGGTATTAACACAAGGGGCAGATAATGGAGGATTTAGATGACTTATGTTCTTCATTTCAGATAGAAACTCGGAGTAAAATGCCGACCATGTCCATAGCAACAGACTCGTGACAGTCAGTCGAGGATTTTCCAAAGCACAGCAGCCGATTTCCCTCAGCTCGGGCATGTCTTATTCAGGCATGTAGTTGCCCGAATGAGACGTCATGCACATCATGTCCATTTTTATGCACCATGACAATTAGAAATATGTGCATTACAGCCAGGAACGGGCGTTTGTGTGCAGGACACACTTTCTGATCCTTAAAAGACATCAGTGTAAAAGAGGAAGCCTGTAACTTCAGTGAGAGGCAGAAAAAGTCCTGATTTTCAAATGCACTCTGAAGCTCAGTAGATGGCGCTGGTCGTCTATGGAAGATTAGTCACCCCCCCTCGACCCCACACACACACACACACACACACACACACACACACACACACACACATCCCCCCCACCCCAGTCACATCAAAACATCACCCGAGTTCCAGAACAACAAACTAACCTCGAAGCCCCTGGGAGATAATGGCAGTTTGTTTTAAAAGTCAGACAAGCCCACAGGTTATCTTTAAGTTGTTTTATTCAAGTTTTATTTAATAATGCAAATTTCTTAAGTGTAGCAGGATGCCTACTTACACATAGAACCGATTCAGCCAAATACAATCGTAAAAACAGAGACAAGTGTTCAGAACCAGACAAGAAGGTCTTCGATGAACCGACCATGTACCGGTATTCATACACAGCAAAACAGCACGAGTGCTACTTTGCATACCATACGGCTTATTACATAACAAGTAGACAATTTGGTTACAGAGGTATTATCTACCGGATTGGCACTCTGGCAGCTTAATGAATAAGGATTCTCATATCACATGTGCTCTCGAAACATCCACATTTTATTTTAAATGGGGACTTAAGTAAACACCCAGCATTCTCTCAACCCTAGATAAAACAAACTGTATTTGCTGGCAAGAAACAATAATAATAATCATAAAAAAAAAACATTTATGTGCATTGAAGTGCACATCAGAAGGAAGGCTTTTAAAGCGTGGTTGCCGTCTTATTTTTTTCGATTTTCACAAAAAAAGAAACCTAAAACCAATTAAAGGTCTCCGTAATTCACATCCTCCACCAACTGCACGCCTGCGCATGAACAACGGCAACTCGACTGAGCAAAGCAACACCTGAAGGAAGCTGCCCGGCAAACGCAGGACTCAGGCAGCCACTGGGGCAGCGTTGCTGCCTCTCAGCCACTGAACACAGTCATGGATGCGATCTACCAGAATTCAAGTGCACAAGTCTGATGATTAATTGACTCATAAAATAGCTTTGCGGGAATGCAAGTATGCATGAACGAGCTAGCAAAGCTAGACTGTTGGTGGAGTGTGCAGGGAGAGACTGCGAGTCATGCAGCGGTGGAAGGTGGGTGAGGTCAGTGGTTCTGGTTGGGGTGCTGCTCAGTACTGGACTCTGCCGTGGCTTCAGCCTCACGATGCATTTGACTGAGGTGTTTGACCAGGCTCTCCAACTGAGGGTTCCCTCCAAACTCCCTAATTAGTCGGTAGGCCTCCGCCTCCAGGTCCCGCAGTGTCTGGCGGGTGTACGCAAATGAGCCCACCTTCTCGAGGTAGTCCACACAGTATCGCTTGATGTCCATGTTCTCGGTGCGCTGCCTGAGGATGTTCTGCACCTGGGTGCTCTGTGGACGTGACCAAATGGCATGAATGGTGGGGAAAGAGAACTTGCCCTCGGTCAGGTCCTCACAGAAGCTCTTGTTCTCGCTGTACTCACGAGAGCTCAGATTGGCGTAGTCATCGCGGATTTGAAAAAAGAGGCCAAGCGTGTCCAGGAGGGGTTTCAGCTCCTGTTTCCAATCTGAGAAGAGCTGCATCAGGCCCACTGCCAGGCCAAAGAGCCCTCCAGTTTTCTGAAGGACCATGTTGCGGTACTCCTGCTCTGTGGGACAGGTATAAGTGTCCCTCCAGTGGATGTCTAAGCCCTGGCCGCGGTGTAGCTCCAGCAGCTGCCGGGTAAACACGCGGACGGCCTCGGGGTGCTCCAGCGTCAACACCTTCTCTAAACCCAGAAAGTAGACATAGTTGGCAGAGTTGATTACGGAGGGAATGCCATAGATGCTATGGGCCACTGGGAAGCCTCGTCGTAGTTTGGAGCTGTCCTCGATGTCGTCTATGAGCAAGCTGGCGTTGTGAAGCATCTCAGTCACTTCGATAATCACCTGAACGGAACATAAACACATGTCATGGTTACTCTGCACTGGGAAGTTCTGCACAATTCCACGCAATGATTGACAATGACTGCATCTGGGAAAAGACACTTGATCATTCTCCACCGCTTCCAGAGAAAGACTGACAGGAGCTTTAGGTAAAATATGCACTAAACCTTGTACACAGCAGAGGGAGCCACATCTACACTGTGTCTGCACTGCTCAGCTCAGCTGCTGGGAATCTTCTACATCTGACACACGACAAAGCCACACTCCAGACTGGAGCTATTTCCAATTCAAACTTGACAAGACTGCGATCAAGTCAAGTCAGATCTAAAACTCAGATGTTGAACTGGGAGCACAGAAGTGGTGAGATGAGTACAGAGAAAATTTAAGGTGACACTGTGCATGTTTATCTATACAGACAGAAAGAGGAGCAATGTACATGACTATGTGGTGGTGGTGGTGGTGGTGGGGGGGGGGGGGGGGCTGTGTATAAATTCTTGTCCAGACCTTTTCCACCAACACAATGAAGGACAAGTGCTACAAAAACAAATAATTTTCTCTGAGCAAAGAAGCTGCGTTCAATAACTTTAGTGGCTGTCCACTGAGCTATGCTACGTGTGATGTTTCTCTGGAAAATCATAAAGACGAATATTCCAAGTTCCATGCGAGACCCGAAGCAGCCAAGGTTACCATCAGGTGTCTGCTGCCCTGTGCTGGCTGTGCAGCCTGCTGGAGTGCTTTGCTGATTTAAAAGACAAGTGGTGTGGCCTGGTAGTGAAAGCCGTTTGTATGAGGCCAAGGAGCACAAAGAGAGGCTCAGTGGGTCAGGCAGATGGCCAGGGCTGGGCCAGTTGCGCAGTTTATCTGCCAGACACAACCTTTCTATCTGCAGGGTCCCGACTCTCACTCGCCTGCAATTTTGGTGAGTCACTTACAAGTGAGCAGGCTGTGGGTGAGGCACACATGAACGAGAGAACTGGGCGTCATGTGACCAAGCACACTGCAGGACTCAAATGACTGCAAACGGACTGTCGCTGCGATCAAGACAAGATTTTCATTTCCCCGTTGATGCAAGTGCCAGATAATATCCGTGGCCATCATAAGCACCGTTAAATGGTCAAGCTTTGGACTTGTGAGTCTCCCAGGAATCTAATAAGTGAGATTTTCACTGTGCAACGCTGCTGTTTAAGTGCTGCTTGCCTGCACTGCTCCACAAGACTTCATTGATTATCACCAGAGCATACTGACTCAGAAACTCCCTGTTTAGCAAAGCTGCAATCAGTGATCCATTAAGATTGCTGAGACGCCTTCACGACCAACAAGTGCACCCAATCCAAAATACTCTACTATATAACTGAAACAGACAAAGAGAATTCTGGCTAAGACAGCAGTCGGCATCTCCATCTCACATGATCACCCTTCATACCCACTAAACCACCTTGATTTAAAAACAATAAATTCTTAATGACAAAATCAGGTAAATGATTTCTTAGAGACAAACAAGAATTTAAAACCATTAAGAGCGTTTGAAAAAATAATGAAAATAATTTCATACCATTGCAGTTTGTTGTTGTTTTTGATTTAAAATCAGTCTTACAATTCTATTTATCTTCATTCACAGTCATATTACCGAAGCTTACAAACAAAATCTCGGAATATGTATATGTTCTTCCTCAGGTAGTGGAATTAGCAGCAGTGGAGGCTGCATACTGCAGAGTAGCACAGGAAAGACCAATTAGTAGTAGAATCACTAGTACAAAGAATAAATCAGATGGGAAAAACAGTTTTTACAACAAATTTTTCACAATACAATCTGATTTTGTCGCCATGTTTTTTTTTATCTACTAATGTAATGATTATAATTCTCTATACACATTGCGGGTTATGTTAGCTTGGTCAAAAAAGGGTTGATCGTTATTACACTGTTCAACATTGATGTGTTGCCACATGTTTTTGTGCATCTGCCATTTAGTTATGTACTAGTTTCTCATGGAGGTTGCTACTTTTAAGGTTAAGTCTGCATTAGTCACATTAAAAGCAAATTTAAAAAAAAAAAAAAAAAAAAAAAAAAATAAGGAAAATA
>CAAKHG010024444.1:0-13200 GCA_901007715.1 Dactylopterus volitans
ATGGTCCCACAAAGAGGAGACACCCAGTGATGCTCAGTTCTCAGGGAGGAGATGAACTGTTGATGCCAGAGGTCAGAGGTCAGAGGAGAACGGCCAGACTGGTTCCAGCCGATGGAAAGACGACAGTTACTCAATGAACCGTCGTTACAGCCGAGGAAGCAGGAGAGCATGTCTGAGCCCACGACACCTCCAACCTGGAAGCAGATGGTGCTACAGCGGCAGAGGCTTTTTTTCTTGCAGCAATGTTGAATTCCATGTTATTGATGGACAGCTGCTTAAGTGTAATTTCATGCCGCGTGAAAGCGTCAGCCAGGTCTCCCGGCGCCTCCGCCTTTGTCCTTCCTGTTTGATCAACACACCAGCGACTGCTCATTTCAGGTGTTTTACACGCCGAGCTGTGGATTAGCGTTTTCTGACCGTACGTAAAAAAATAAAAATAAATAAATAAATAAATATCCTCATAATTTCTCTGCTCGGCTCTCTAAAAGCGGACAGGTGTAACAAAACGCCTCAGTCAAAAAATATTTGTTCAAAAGGATATTTGCGTCTCACTCTGCTGCTCTCAGAAAATACACCCACATATATTTGTGTGTGTGTGTGTGTGTGTGTGTGTGTGTGCGCGCTCACGCAGAAACACGCGCACACACACACACACACGCGCGCGCACAAAGGCCACATCATCCATTCCGGCGAGCTCTCGGTGCCGAGCCGTCCAGAAGCCTGTCGGCGTGAGGGAAATGTATGCAGCTCAAATCAAAGTGATGTTGCACACAGTAATCTTTCTCTATTAAGGATGTCACTTTTTGCAATCTTTTTGCAATTGCAGCCTAATATCCTTTACCACTCCACGGCGGGGTTTGGCGAGCTTCCGCGGGCGCGCGCGCGCGTGCACGCAAACACACGCGCGCGCACACACACGCGCGCGCGCGTTGCTCCATCACCCACATCCACGGCGTGCCGGCATCCTGCTGAAGGACTCAGTCATGTGTGTCTTTCAGATAGGAGCTGAGAAAGCCCTTGATTAGGGCAGGAAGTCATGTGTGTAAAATTCAAACTTTTTTTTTTTAGCACCATTGGCTCCCTATACATAGCGCAGGTAGTGTGCGTGCATGCGTGCGTGCGTGTGCAGCCCGCGCCTTTCATGGAGATCATAATTAACCGACGTGAATGTAAATAGCGATATAGAATTAATTACACGCTCACCGTCAGCCTTTGTTACCTTTTTTTTTTTTTTTTTTTCTCCAAGTGAACTTAGCTCTGATTTCAGGGGGAAAATAATTAGATCCTGTAGCTGTTTTGGAAAATAAAACGCCCCACGCAAATGAGAGGGAAAATTATTTACACTCGGTTTGCCTCTGATGATGAAAAAATTCAAAATGGCCGCACCGACCGTCTTTGCGAAGCGCAGATAAAAGTGGCTTTTGTCTAAGTCTGCTAATCTTCCGCAGGTGCGTCTAAACTCACCCGTCATGCAGCAGCTACCTGAGCCCGAGCCGATTAATTATTTTATTGTTTTGCAATATTTTTTTATTGTTTTTTGGTGTGTTTGTTTGAGCGCGTTTAATCCGGCTGTTGAGCCCCTTTTTATTTTATTTTATTTTATTTCGGCGAGATCGGACGGAGCGATAAAGATGGAGGAAACGGAAAAGCGAGCCTTTTTTTTATTATTATTTTTTTATTTTTTTTATTTTGCCGGCCGAGAAAAAGTGAGGAATCGCCCATTACTCAGGACACAGCATGTCTTGTGACTGCATTATCGCATTAAGGACTGTCAGCGCAGAAATTGCCATCTCCGCCTCGTCTCCCTGACGGGTTCCTCCCTGATTGCGGAACATGAAAGTGGTCAATCTCGGGAGAAGCTCTCCCTCTTTGATTCTCAGGCTTTTACGCACGCATCTGATATTCAGACGCTAACTGGCGCCCGGCTAGCATAGCATAGATGGATGTTCTTGGGTTTCTTTTTTCTTTTTCTTTTTTTTTTTTTAAATCGATGGAGGAGACAGGCGTCAAATAAAACACGGCGCCCTCCTGTGATTTTTTCCGTGCACGGGGACGTCTCGACGATTCCACACGTGACGTCCGAGGGTTCCGCCCCGAGCAGGTTCCCCCGCCATGATGTCAAGCATCTCCTGGGGCCTCCGATGGCCTGGTGCCGGTTCTGAGCTCCTGGGTTTGTGCGTGTTTACAGCGTATGAGGGCACATCATTTTTAAGCTCTGTGACCATCTTGTTTGCGGACTGGAAACATCATTCGTGCATCGATGCACAGTGTGTGCACCAATCAGCCATAACATTATGACCACTACATGCTTACAATAGAATATAATGCAACAGAGGGATTGTTATTTGGACTGTAATTTGTGACGCTTTTTAAATATATAAATATACTGAGAGGTGTCCCTAATATTTTGGTCGCCCCGCTCCAATGCATCAGGGAGACCAAAATATTAGGGACACCTGTCATGTGCATTAGAGTGCCAAACTATGACACCTACGTATGCACCTCTGGGTTACACTGAGACGTGTCCCTAACATATTGGTCATTAAACTCATTTGCATGAGGGTACCAAAGGTTTAGGGACACCTCTCAGTATGAGTCCAACAGCGTCACAAACTACAGTCCCAATAACAATCATTCAAACATGTCAACACCTCTCTCACACACATCCAATCAAAATCCAACATAAAACTCCTCCTGAAGGGAGAACTGATTGCAGGGCTGTTGTATTATACTCTATGGTGAACACGCAGTGGTCATAATGTTATGGCTGATTGGCGCGTGCGTGTCCTTGCAGTGTACCAGTGTGATTAGTATTCTATGGTGAACATGCAGTGGTCAGTTGCATCGGGAGACTCCGGAATTCCAGATTTCAATTGTTTGCTTGTCTCTTAAAGCTTCATGTTCACAAATACGACACAAGAACGCATCAGGTTATCCGGAGCAAAAATAAACGCGAGCTTTCAGACCCTGTGAATAGCGCAGCTTTAAGAGACCAGCAAACAATTGAAACCTGGCACCTTTAATTCTGCTTTGCCGGAAAAAATGAGTAAAATCAGGCCCCGGCCGCGGCGCTCCCTGGCTCTCAGGCGCCTCCCCGGCTCTCAGGCGCCTCCCCGGCTCTCGGGCGCCTCCCCGGCTCTCGGGCGCCTCCCCAAACCGGAAAGAGCAGGAGCGAGACGCAAGAAATCAGCCGCTCGCTCGGCGGGAACAAACCCCCCTTCCCCCCTCGCGCGGACTCTCCGGGCTCCCGGGGTTTCCACGCCAGTCGGCGCATAACTAAAGGTAACATTCACGCGCCCCCCGAAATTGCGGCCCACCCGCGCGCCGCAATTTTTTTGCCGTCGGCCGGGGGTCCGTGGGCGCCCCCTGCAATTTTCAAATATCAGGCGCGGTACTTTTACTGCGCCTCGCCGCGGGATCCCTGATATCCTTTGGATTGAAGGTGCTTTGGTTGACTCTGCACACCCATGGAAACATTAGAGGGGAGGAGGAGGAGGAGGGGGCGGTGGGGGGTGGGGGGGTTAGCATCTCTTCAATGCAGATGGAGTTATCTGAACTCGTGTCTCCAGCATTCAGCCCTTCTTCCTCCCTCCTCATCCCTCTCTCTCTCTCTCTCTCTCGCTCCCTCCCTCTCTCTCGATTGTGTCCCTCGCCTCTGGCAAATGGGAATCATTTGTTTGTGTGAACTTCCCATAACCCGCCGCGCATGAGACACTTATCATTCAGAGTGGGGCTCCTTCGTCCTGAGTTGTAATACCTCTTCCTCTCCTCTTCCTCTCTCTCTCTCTCTCTCTCTCGCCACGGTTCATCATAAACGACTCCCCATCTTTCTCCATTCATTCATTGCTTCTCCCCCCTCCTTCCTCCTCTTCTCTTCCTCCCATCTCATCCCACATGTAATCTCGGGGTGCGCGGGACCGCTTTCATTAAGGCGCCACTCGTCTTACCACCCCCCCCCCCTTCCTCCGTCACCCCTTCTGTTTCCTCTCTTCTTTTTTTATATTCCCATATTCTAACAAGTCTGCATCATCTCAGAAGCCATCGGTGGTCCGACCCCTTTTCATTTCCCTAATGTAGCCCCACCATACAGGCACACACACACACACACACCCTTGCAGTGGCCTTAACCCTTCATTTCATTCCCCCTAACCATCACCATGAAGTAGAGCACACACACCCAGCGCCAGTGTAAATCACCGCGCACGTGTGTGTGTGTGCGCGTTTCTTTATGCGATTTTCAGTTTTCTATCTACACCTGCGGTCAAAAAGAGCGCCGGCGAGAAGGGGAAGACAACCCAAACAGGGAGGGAATATAAAAAAAAAAGGGGGGGGAAATTTGAAGATGGCTGCGGGAGGAAGGCGACCGGCGGGCGGAGAGAGGAAGTGGAGTGATATCCAGGAGGGAAAGCTGTCAGCGAGGGCCGAGGTGAGCCCTAACCCTCTCTCGCTCGCTTTAATCCCCCATTTATGTGAACTCAGCGTTGGAAATGAAGCTGTCACTGTATTTTAGTTCCCTTCACCCATGCGGCGGTATAATCAGGACCCGCACGCACACACGCACGCGCGCACGCACGCACGCACGCACGCACGCACGCACGCGCGCACACACGCACGCACGCACGC
Organism: Dactylopterus volitans; assembly: GCA_901007715.1. NCBI lineage: Eukaryota > Metazoa > Chordata > Actinopteri > Syngnathiformes > Dactylopteridae > Dactylopterus > Dactylopterus volitans. Next base: position 4,624 of record CAAKHG010024444.1, read on the forward strand.
GCCACAGTTGCGAGACACAGAAAATCACTCAGGAGAGGTTTTGAAATTCATTCCAGAGTTGGGAGGCAGAGGGGGCACCCAGCCTCACTACCCCCCCCACTCCCCCCCCCACCCCATTCAACCCCACCCCCGTCTCCTAGAGGAGGAATCATCGGATATGTCGGAGACAGAGGGGAATTATGGGTAAATGCGCCGGTGAGGAATGATAGTCTGCAATCTCCGGCGCTAATCTGAGATCGCTGACACATGCCATTCATTTCGGGCCGCGGCGCATGCGCGCATGCGCGTGGCAGCACAGACCCCGCGTGCGTGTGTGTATGTGTGTGTGTGTGTGTGTGTGTGTGTGAGAGAGACTTTTGCAATCTTTCTGCCAGTTTTTTTGGGGCCCCCGAAAATACATTTTGAACTCCTCAGCAAAACGACGGGAAACGAGGACGCAAAGTTTGGATTCGAAAAACCGCCGGCTGGTGTTGACGCCACCCGCCGGTGCCGGTAACGTCAGCGCAAACGCCCTTAACGACCGACATCAACCGCGCTCCAGATCCTAAAAAAAACAAAATAAAATAAAGGGAAATCTGCCGGAATGCTGCTGACCTTTGTCGACAACATCGCCCGGCCGCCTTGACCCCCCCCATAAACTCTACAAGTGCGCGAATGTCAGGGCGCCATGCCAACGCAGCCGAAGATATCCTGGGTACATTTAATTTGCAATCTCCTTATATGATATTTGAATTTTAAATGAATTTTCCAGAATGACAGAGCAAGGGCAAAGCAGGCTGCCACGAGAGGGGCCGGCCGCCGCCGCCGCCGTGGTGTGAAGCCACAGGCCTGTACTGCCATCTAGTGGTCGTGGCGAGCGCAGCACGGGGCGGATGAGGCAGGTACTTGCTGACAGGCGCAGGAAGGGTCCGGAAAGGTGGAAAATCAATCCTCGCTGTCTGTTATTTATTTATTTCTATTCGGTTTTTTTTGTTTGTTTTTTCCGGTAACACTGCGCAAGATTGCAGTTATTAACCTCGATGACGCAAGGCGCGGCCGTGGAGAGCCGGGCCCCGTTTGGCGGCTTCGCTGAGAGCACACGAATATTCAGGAGCAACAAATGGGGACCTTGATATCCTGATATTGGACCTGTTAGCCGTTTTTTTCTGCTTCGACATTTAGGAATTGTTTCAAGACCGGACTCCCCGCGCGCCTCCCAAAAAAACAAAAAACAAAAAAAACCCTGCGAGAAACAGTGGAAAATGGAGATTCTGGCGGGTTATTTGTTTAATTAACGAGGGAAACAATGAGAATAAAACAAGGTTCCGCATGTCCTCGGCTCCTCCACGTCTCCTCCTCATCCCCCGGACCCTCCTCCCCTTTCCCCCGCTAGACTCCCTCGTCATCACCATCCTCAGGTGTAGCAGGCATCATACTGGTGTGTAATGGCGTGCTGTCAGTGTGGGCCGCGGCGCGGTTGCGTGTGTGTGTGTGTGTGTGTGTAGGAGAGCTCAGATGAGATATGTGACTGGCATGCTAACACACAGTTTTATCTGAGGGAGAGCGAGCGAGAGAGAGCGGGCCTCCACATCTCCTCACTATATGCCTTTTGATTAAACTTGCCTGGGTACACACACACACACACACACACACACATACATATATATATATATATATATATATGAGTGTACACACCCGCGCACATAAATAAATTGCAGGTAGGAGCAAACACACACACGCACACACACATCCTTCCGTGGTGGGTGGTGTTGTTTTGACCTGAGCCAGGTAGCTTGTCCATTATGAAGTTGATAGGAGGATTTGGCCATGTTGATTCTAGACGGCATCATCCTCCTCGGCCATAAATAACCCGAGTGTTTTCTCTGAGTCACACAACAATATACACGGCGCATGAGAGCTCTCAGCTTTATCCGCCGCTCTCATCCACACTTCGCACGCACGCACGCACGCACACACACAAACACACACGCGCAGACAATCCATACGTGTGCAAGGGATCGACGTCAAAACACCATCACAAGATTTATAAGCACTCGCTCTTCAGTTTCAGCTTAACTTGCGGTTTTATTTATTATTTTTCTTCACATTCCAGCTCTGCTTTGAGGTTTTGTCTCAGAAGTGTGTTTCCTCACCGGGGCCCGGCAGGGTTTGATTTTTTTTATTTATTTTTTTTATATTTATCTCTCTCTCTCTATATATATATATATATATTTTAGATGAGCAGCATCATCCGGCGGCGAGCTCCCAGTAGCTCGCCAATAAGGCTGCGGATACAAACTGCGTGTCCCCGTCCAATGGGAACACGAGGGAGCGTGATGACTTCCGCGGAGGAAGTAATGGACAAACCACGCTCGGGATTATTGCGTGCGGAGGAACCACACTGGCATACATTTGGGTCCATTCATTACCATCCGCGTGTGTGTGTGTTGTGCCGCTTTTAGAATAAAATAAGGAGAGGAGGGGGGGGTTCCATTTATTTATTTTTTTTAAAGGCAATAGCAGCAGAAATGATTTGCCGTGGCTGTAGATGAATGTCTGACTGGAGAGTAAATTCTCCTTTTGCACGAGTCACTTTGTTTTCTTTTTTCTTTTTAAAAAAAAGAGGAAGAAAATAAATGCTCATTTAATTTAATTTACTGATGAATGCATGAGTACGATGTGGTCCGCTTATATCGTATTTTGTGGCGTGACAGGGTAAAGAAGTACATTTAACATGTTCTTTTTCTCATATGTATATATCGATATGTAAAATTAGATTTTAAATTCATTCACTTTGACCAGTTTCTTCACAAATAAGAGAGTCAAACTTTTGCCAGGATTGCATTTTAATCAGATTATAGATTAGGAAGCACATCCTGCAGGAGCACTTAGAAATACACAGCTGATTCAAGCACTTAACCCATGATCGGTCACATTTAAATTTTTACTATATACACAAACTATTAAAATACTAAAAATCCATCCGCTTTCCTCGTAAGCATTTAACATGACTTTTTTATTATTATTATTATTTACAAATTAAATTATGAGTCACATTGAATAAAACATCCGAGTCCCTTTCTCTGATGCTGCGGCTGCTCACCGCGTGGAAATATCGCGAAACAAAAATATACTTCATTTACAGTTTTTTTTGGTAAGAATAATCTGGAAAATAAGCCCATAAATTCAGAAACGAGGGTTAGGCTACCTACCGGCTGTGACTCTTTTCCTGAATGTTTTATAATTTCTGGCGTCGATGACTGTGCGACACGTCCGCGCGTTATCAGAACTACTTGCGATAGGCTGCACGCAATGAACTTTTGTTGCATAATCGATGCTCATGTTTGAGCTGATAAAAAAAAAAAAAAACTTCCTAACAGCCTAATAACGTGTGTTGATATCAGCTTACAATGACAGCATGGAGATTATTGTCAGACATGTTTGTGGCTTCCTTTTTAAACCTTGACTTAATTTGAAGGTGAACAGGAATCGCATTGATATATATATATACATACATATACATATAAAAATACATTTTTTTTTTATAACACCGTGACTGCGGTGATGCAAATGGGCCGGGGAGGCCGATGTGGTTTTCCGCTTCCCGGGGCCATCAGGGGTCCGTCTGTGTGGAGGCAGCCGGACTGGCTGGAGGACAAAGAGGCTGGGAATAGGGCTTGTACATCTCGGCGGGGCCCTGCGGGGGCGACGGGATGGGAGTGTCTGGAGACGCTGCAGGAAGACAGGCAGTTTTTTTTTTGTTTTTTTCCTTAATAAGGCAATATAGACATGAATGTAAAAAAAAAAAAAAAAATGCTTCCCACATCGTGATCTTGCCATCTGCGCCCAGGCATCCAGGTCCCAACAACCTTCTTTGGCCATTAGGTGGCGTAATATCACCAAGTGCGCGTCAATTTTTTTATTGCAGCTGAGCTAACAGGGCACGCGCGGAAACGCTTGAAGACAAAAACAAAGTGATAAAAACGCCACTTTAATGCTCATCATGAGTCAGAAATTCCTCTACGGCTACATTCACGTCGCAGGCATAAGCAGCCCAAAGCCGACTTTTTTTCCCCATATATGACTCATATTGCAACTTTTTTTTTTTTTTAATGAACGTTACAAATCCGATTTTTTTTTTTTTAAATCAGACCCAGGCCACTTTCACACATGCTCCTAAATCGGATGCACGTCTGATGTTCCTCAAAAACGACCTCAGTCTGAACGCTCATCCCACTTTTTTAACGCCGTCGAAGTGTCACAATCGAGCGGCCAGATCGCCATGGAGACGGCGGATTTAGGCGGCCGGCTGCTCCGCTAAAGTTCCACTAAATTTTGTCGGCTCCGACTGCTCATCAGCTTCAACACCGGGTTCGGCCCACTGACGCGCGCAGCATCCACATGGACTTCCTTAACCTCCTGAGACCCTGTTTTTTTTTCTAAAAAACAATATCTTCCTGTACAAAGATAAACCTTAGTTTTCATACTTCTTAGGTCCTACTAATCCTAAATATCTAGGAGAAATTAAAAAGCAAAGTCCAAGCAAAAGTCCAAGCAAAAGTCCGGGTCTCTTTAATTATGACGTAAACAAACCAGACCCCAGCGAACGTGGCGTGCCGCTACGCCGTATGTGTGTTAAGCGTGTGTGTCTCTCACCTATCTGCTGGGCGTGTGTCATCGGCACGGTGCTGATGACCAGCGTGTGTCCGGTCACGGGGTCCTGGGCCAGCTGGGCGTGTGCTGGGTGGTGCAGGTGCGTTTGCTCCGACGTCAAGCCTGCATGGGCGCAGAAGCGGGGCAGGAGGTCACAGCAGGAGAGGCGGTTACTTACGTCGGAATCATGAGATTCATTTTGATTTGAGACACAACAGCAGCAAGTTTCGTCTTTGCCTCGCAGGCTTTTGTGGTCGCGTCCGCCAGCGAGGTTTTGTTGGATGGTTTATCTGTTGCTCGGCTTGAATTTCGGTTAACATGGCGGAGGGGCGGAGCCTAAACCCGGGAAGAACCCTTTGAAATTTGGGGTTAGTTAGATCTGTCAGCGGGATCATGCTAAAAAAAAAAAAAAGGTTGATTTTCCATGAAACGGAGGAAACTCACAGCAAAAAAAACAAGAAAAAAAACAAAGCCACCTTACGAGCCACGAACTTTTCGCTTTGCCGCTATTTCTGCGCCCCCGCGTAACCCTGCCGCTGCCACAGCCGCGCTTCGGAGCGCAGCCCCGGGCCTGGTTCATAAACGTGTTGGCACGTCTCCTGCGGGTGCTCGCTGGCGGGAGCCGGCCGTGATGCGGCTGGGTCCGTTCCGGCTGATTCCCGCTCACCTCCCAGCAGCATCTCCTGCAGCAGGTTGTCTATCTTGGCCAGGCCGCAGAGCTTGATGAACTGCAGCTGTTCTATCATTTGCCAGGTGATGCTCTGCAGGGTGGGCAGCAGGAGCAGCAGCTCCCCAAAGCGACCTCGCGAGTCGTACTGGCGGTCGTTGATGTAGTCCTCCAGGCTCATCTGGACCTGCGCACAAAAACCCACAAGGCCGAGCGCCTGTTAGCGCGAGAAACTGCACATTCGTCCTTGTGAGACGGGCGGAGATACTGTTCGGAGAAAAGATAAACAGTGGAGGTGAAAAAAAAAAATATATATATACATATATTGTGCTTTCTGATGCTCCTATTTGATTCTGTTGAATGGGGATTATACAATGAAGACGGAGGCCGCACGGGTCAGATGTTCCACTCGCCTGCAAACGGATGGCCTTGATCTTCGAGGGGTCCCGCAACGACTTTGCATCTGCAGGTTGGTAAGGCCGATGACGGATGGATGGACGGACGGATGTGCAGAGGGGGAGGGAGCGAGGGGAAGGTGGGATGGAAGATGGGAAATAAACAGAAAGATTAGGGACTGAATTCAGGACGTGAGTTGGAAATGATTACGGTCCGACGAAGGCATGAGGGCAAAGAGAGGGGGAGGTGGTGGTGTTTGGTGGGGGCGGGGGGGGGGGGGGAAACGGGAGCGGGGATTCTTTTTCACACCGGGCCAAGGAGACATTAAGAAGGGATGGAGGGATATAACCATGAGGAAATGTGGCCAAATGGAAGGGAGGTGGCGGAATACCCGAGATCTGGACAGACATCAAGGGATACCACACAAGGTGTTATTAAAGTGAAGTGTTTTTCATTTATTATTTTTTTTTAAGCTTTATCTCAATCTTTATATCTGCTCATTTTTTCTTTCTTGCCCATCTTTGACCTGACAAAAACAGCTTCCTGTCCTCAGCTTTACCCTTTTTATTTTTTTTTTATTTTTTATTTTTTTGGTAATTTATTTCCAAGGCTAATTCAATAATCCAGTTAATCTAGATGACGAGATACGATGACGGACAGCTCGCAGACTGTTACGGCTCGACGGTATCGCCAGTATCAGTCGCTGCCGCTCTCCGGAAAATACTTAAACATGATGATTTTTTTTTTTTTTTCTTAATTACCTGGGTCGAAGAAGACGATGGCCTTGAGTGCTGCGTACTCATTGTCGTCTATCTGGATGTCCTGGAAGGCCTGGACCAGCTCATCCAGGACCCGGTTGGCCACCCGGCAGACCTCCGGCTCAGGGCTGTTCCTGTGTATCACGCAGCCGTTACCTGAGGTCGCAGAGAAGATCGGTCAGTCGAATGAAGGATGGAAATCGAGGCCCGGGAGGTGTGAAAGTTAGCGTGTGTGTGTGTGTGTGGAAGGTGGGCGGCAACGGTGCGGCGATGCGAAAAATGAGTGTTTCTTTGAGAGCAGGGTGTCGACGGCAAAGACTGAGGCCCCTCTGACGGGAGACATTTTCTTTTTTTTAAGTCAAGAAGAAAAGAAACTTTGGGTTAATCATTCTCCGCTAACACAACACATCATCAGTCTTTACACTTCAGCGCCGAGCCGCCCGATGGCGGCGCGTGTACGGCCCACCGACAAATGCCAGCCCGCCATTGGCCGCCGCCTACCTAAGAGCAGGAAGTCCTTGAACGGCATTGACCTCTTGGCGACCCCGAGCAAGAGGTGCTCGCCTGCGTGAGCCCTGAGCAAGCTCACCTGCGAAAACACACACACACACACACACAGAGGGAGAGTGAGGACAAACAATACAACAATAAATCACAGCGGGGCGGAGCGTGAGGTCTCCTGTATTGCGCCGTCTCTCGATGCTGATCCGAAACACGATCTAAAACGCTCGCGTTAATCATCACCTCCGCCCGCACTCGGCTGACCGGCGAGGCTCCTCCCTTCCGTCCAGACTCCCCCTAAGCTAGCCCGAGCTAAACGCAAAGCGAAAGGCGGCGCTCTTGCTGTCGGGCTTCCTGATTTTATTGTCAAAACTAACTCAGAGTGGACTGCATGCAAGCGGCGCTACCCATCATGCATCGCAGGCCTGCCACCAGGACACATGGGAGAAAAAAAAAAGAAAAAAAAAAACCTTTGCTAACACACGTGTCTCCGAAAAATGTCATTTAATTCACAGTTAGCGTTATTTATGGCACCGCGCGCGTGTTAATCCCGCGTCTGGTGTTTTTAAGCAGTTCTCATGCCCCCCTTTGGGGATAAATGAAGCGATTTGAGAACTTCTCCCGTCACCTGGTCATCCAGCGGGAGCTCCCCAAAGGAGGGAATGTATTTGGCCCATTCCACCAGCACCAGCAGCTGCTGCCTCATGGAGTCGCACACATCTCCAACACCGGCCGACTTCTGCTCCGTCACGTCTGCGATCCCGACCGGAGCGGTGATCTGGAGGGAGACGGCGTGTGGTTTTTATTTCCCCGGGTTTTCCAAGGTGACCTTCCTTTTGGAATCTCGTCGCGTGATGGACCCGGAGCCGGCCGCCCACACGGAGGGAAAAAAGAACCAAAACATTTTGATAGCCGGAAAAGTAGTGAGGTCACATGGAGGGTCGTCACCTGTTGGGACAGTGATTCCGCTTGGGCCAGAATGGTGATGGGGGGGACATCCTGGGAGTCTGGAAGGCTTCTCCGAGAGCTGATCCGATCCCTCTCGTTCTGCACAGCTACATATATATAAAAAAAAATAATAATAATTTAAATAAATCAAGTGTGCACCTCCTGCACGTAAACATCTCAAACTGCTGTCCGAGTCACCAAAAAGTCATCCAAAAATGGAAATCAGCTCGTTATCCACTACGTCAGGTTTTGAATCCAAGGAACAGGAACTGGATTCTAAAGGCTTAAACAGAATTTATCCATTGACTTCAATCGTGTTGGATTAGGGAGCAAAACTGTTTAACCGCCGATACTCCAAAAAGCGTTTTTATGGACTCAAACTCTTTGACACAGTGGCAGTAGATCTTGAGCGGGTTGCCATTTTTTTGGGGGGGGTGGCCTGCCCCTTTAAAATCCTCCCGCACGCAAACGATGACAGCGGTTAATATTTAGGAAAATGGCCGCACGGGCTGGCATCAGCAGGGGGAAGTCAAACGTTAACCAGTTCCAAACCAGAACAACATGTCTGAATGACACATGATTAGGTGTCATAAAGCTCGAGCGCCAAGGTTATTCCCCTCATAAATACACTCACACACACACACACTCACACACACACACATAAAAACAAGCAGG
>CAAKHG010024445.1:9434-22874 GCA_901007715.1 Dactylopterus volitans
AGGTGTGTGTGCATGTAGGTTCCCTGTGTGTGTGCGCGCGCGCGCTTGTGTGTGTGTGTGTGTGAATGTAGGATGGGGCAGATTCTGATGGTAAACCTGTGAGTTTTGAAAGGAGTGATCTGTCAGCCAGTTATGTGACTTCCCTTGGCAAAAATAGTCTGTCTTAATGGAAATCCCTGTCAATAAATGACTTGGTTCATGCCCAGCTTCTTAATATGTGAAGCATGCCGCCCATTTATTTAGTCTCTGGCATCTTTTTGCCATAAATGAATCCTCATTTCAGGCTCTTCTGAGTCCCTCTATCAGGATGAGCAGAGGCAGATGGACCCAGAAGCCAGCCGGCGGGAACTGAGGAGGTGCTTTACTTCAGCAAACCAAAATTACAAAAGGAAGAGCTCAGGAATGGGATTCAAACAAGCAAAAAAATAACAAAAAAAAACAACAACAACAACAACAACAAAAAAATAGACCTGAGAACTAAGCGTGCAATAACAAGTGGCGAGACTAAATGGTTAACTAAACAGCATGAAAACACCAAAGAAGACTGAACAAAGACAGAAAGAACCACCGCTGCGTTCAAATGAGTCTCGAGCTCTGGATTATGAAATTGGAAGTTGTGTTCTCGACATGCTTAGTTTCCAAGTTGTAAGGTCATTAGAACGCCATTGCTAGGCAACTTAAGGCAACAAGGCGACTGCTGGCCCCTTCAGGCAAGCAAAGCTCGCAATTTAGCTACCGAGTGAGCAAGAAACGTGATGCAGGAACTGCAGAAGCAAAACAGCTGAGGAGAAAGATGAGGCGGCTGGGAATAACATTTTCCTTTGAGTGTGAAATGGCTAAGAAAATGTGTTTTCAACCAAACGTACAACAAAACCTCAATGGCCACCAACATTTCTGAAAAGAATCAGCCAAACATTGCAACTCATGGACTTTTAGATTTCAGTTTTTCGCAAGTGAGATTGTGAATGTCACCTGAGGGAGGCGCTCATGGACTCATACAGCAAACAGTGCAACCATAGTGATCACAAAAATGAGGAACTAGTAGGCAGACATGAGGGAGCCGATTGGCTGAGAAGAAAAACTGACATGCCCATAGATGGACTGATTAACTAATAGAAAACACAGATACAGGTTTCTTCAGTGATAATGGTGCAAGGTAATGAAAAAAGACATTGTAAACGAGTAGTTTTAGCCACCTTGTCAGTTGAAAGTAGCCGTGCCTTGAGCTCGTCGTCAGTTTCTTCATACTGCTTTTTCAGTGCGGGCAGTGTTCCCACAGTGGCGATTGAGAGGATGCGACAGCCCGGTTTAGTGTAGTGCAACAGCTCACGAAACCCCTTCAACCTCCGCCATGTTTATCAGCGCCACGTCCTCCACCGTAAAGTAAATCCTCAGAGTTACTGCCTCTGCACACACGTCACTACATCCCGCTCTAACTGACACCAACGGCACGGTATGCTGGAAGGTCGGGACTCCGACTCCGACTCGCACCGCGACCGTTAGGCGCCGACTATTCAAGTGATACAACATTGATGATGCACTTGAGTTGCATTTTCACACGGCATCCAATATTTACAGCGAGCGCTGTCCTCTTTTACGGCGTAAAGTTTCCAAGCTTGAAGCCCTCTTGTGGTCTAAAAGTTTCTATATGCGTATCAGGGTCACGGAATGGACTCGGTAGCACGAGTCAGAGGCTGGGGGGCAGGTCTTTAATTGGAAGCGGGTCGGCACACAGGTTGTTAGTCGAGAGGGTGAACAGATCCGAAACGCGAACAGGCTAACGCCCAAACACGCCGAAACACTGAGAAATTGCTGGAGCGCCTTGTTACAAGGCGTCAAAGACAATGTGGCACAGAAAAGAGGAAACAGACTAGATAGAAAACAACACATGAGGGCAGGAAGTGCACGTCTAACGTCCCGAGGAGGCCCCGACAACGCGACCTCTCCACGGGCGAAACGCTGCAGTCGATGTGCATTGTTGGTTCCAGCATCTTCACTTGGTTAAATCCTTAACTGCTATTAACCAGTCCATGATTGTGCACTAACATCTCGGTTTTGTGACATCATTTCTCTCCCAGCAAATACGTTTTGATAAACAAGGTTTTTGAGTAAACCTCTTTCGCATTTCTAGGACAAGCCCCTATTCTCAGCGGCTCTGCCGGCGTCTGCGCCCGGAACCATATCTGACAATGTTTGATAGCGCGCCAAATTCAGCTCGCTTACTAGAATTTCCTGCCTCTCGATCTGCTCACTTGTTCTGAGTGCTTGTCTTTTTCCACTAAAACATAATTTATCCTTGTTTCATTGGGCAGCAAAATGGTAAAAAAAAAAACAAAACTGTGCATGCGCTCCGTTTTGGGATGCCCTGAAAAATGCGTTTTCCTTTTTTGGAGTCCAACCAAGAGCCTCTTATCCAGCAGGTTTAATGCACGTCTTGGGTTTGCACTTAAGCGTTCCAGGAAATAACCAAAATTGCCTAAGTCGTGCTTTGCTTGTATGAGCAAGTGGGTATTGAAAAGAGATGATTCAGTTGAATAACTGGCTTCTGCTTCCTGGCCGTTCTGTTTAATATCCGACGGTGCTGATGCTGCACAGTCCGGCATCATCCTCGACCACGATCCTTGCCAACGGCTGGTTTGTGTCCCATCCCATCTCCATCTGGATCTGTGCGGGAGTATAAGTATAATTATAAGTTGCAGTCGCCACATCTGTGTTTTGTCGTCCGTCCAAAGCACCACAGCACTCGTTTCAGACGTTGTTTCAAAAACGTCGCTCATAGAATGAAGCGAGCCTCCCGAGCTTGCGCGCCTCTCGTCCACGAGGTTTCCGCTCATGTTGATTTTTTTTTAATGTGATTTTAAAACATACCTCAAAAGTATGTTGAATCTAAAGGAGTATTACAGGGAGCTCTTTTTTTTCTATCAGCGTATTCCCTGAAGAATCAGTTGCGCAGCAATTACAAGTGAAAGACCGAGACCTCTTAATGGCTCTGTTGCACTGCTGCTTAAAGCATGTGTGTGTACGTGTGTGTGTGTCTGGAGGCTTTTGCTCGAAATGTGCGTTTCCTCTTGTGTGCATTTACATCAATATGCATGTGCGTGTGCGCATTCGAGCATCAGTGTGCTCCGTGTGCCTGTTTGTCTTTGTGTCTGTCTTAGAATGAATACTGGAGAAGCATTCGGGAACCTGTGCATACAGCTGCAGCTATAAGCTATATTGAAAGTGTGTATGTGTGTGTGCGCGCGCGTGCCTATACACACACGAGGCACTTAGTTATCTTGGGCGTCCATCAGATATGGGACTGAAGTTCTACCCTGAGAGCGCTTATCAGGTAACCCACAAAAAACACACATCCCATTACCCTGCCACTCACGCTCACTCTTACAGTCACACGCACTCCACTAGCAGGTTCTGGGGATTGGCTAATTGAAGAGAGCTCATTGATTGGCTGGTTATCTGAGATTGCAAGTGCTTGGAAATCTATAGCAAGTGGCCACAGGGAGATGATGATGGTGTTCTGGTGTGTGTGTGTGTGTGTGTGTGTGTGTGTGCGTGTGCGTGTGCGTGTGCGTGTCTGTGTGACACAAGGAGAGGGAGTTGTGTGCTTTTGGACATTGACCATGAGACAGTTTCATGTTCACGTCTCCATTACCACATACAGACTTCAGGTCTGGTTTACTGTATTTGTGAGTCGCAGAGGTGGAAGGATGTTTGTGTTGTTTTTTTTACTGAAGACGTTTTCAAAACTAAAGCGCATGTAGACCGTCTGTGGATGAGAAAATGGTTCAGACGTCTTTCAACCACTGCTTCAGCTTCCTTTCATAGTCCGCGGTCAAACATCGAGCGTGTGCAGAACAGTCCTCAAGTGTGATTTTATGGAACTGTATTAACAATTTAAAAACGTTCCTCCTTTTGGGAGGTTTTTCTCCCACAGAGTGGAAGAAAGTTGGGATTAACTTTCCCAATAATGTTTCAGCAGGGCATCCTACTGGCCTCATTGCAGTGTGACATTACTATAATATAATAAGAGAAGTGAAATTCAGCTGGCTGTCTTGGGATCGAGTCTCGGTGGGACACACGTCCACTCTCATGGGAACCCACCAGTAAAAGGATCTGGTTCTCTTATTGAATCTTTTTTCACCTGCAATAATCTAGCCACATTTAATGGGAGCACATCTGCACTTCCCTCGCTGAGTAGGGCTTGCTGGCATTGCTGCTCTTCTTCAGTGGAACCACCCTGGCCCCTCCCCTCCCTTCTGCTTCTGCACTGTTATTATTTAGTCTTTTCCTGAAGACATGATAGAAAAGCCGCTGGAGGGAACTTCCTTCTTCCTGTTTGGTGACACAGTGAAAAGATTCGCAGTGGGGCACGCGCGCGCGCGCACACACACACACACACATACACACACACACACACACACGGTTACACACACTTCCGGATACTTAGACAGAGATGCTCTTTCATCTGTTTCTCTTAGCTCCTGGGGGTAGGTAGTTACTGTGTGTGTGTGTGCGCGCGCGTTCGTGTTCATGTGTGTATGTGCGTGCGCGAATGAGTGGGTGGTTAGCTCTGCTTATGGGAACGAGGGATGGGAATAAATGAGTGGAGGGGTTGATGAGAAACATCTCTCTGCAGATTAGGACAGATTGTTTTTCCCAATAAAAGAAAAAAAGGAACAAAAAAAAAGAAAAAAAGGAACATTCTCGTCTTTCTCGCGGCTCCTCTCCCCAGGAGACGGAAACAGACTTTGAGGGTCAGCTGTGGGAGAGGGCGAGAGAAAATGAGTGCGTGTGTGTGTGTGTGTATCCATCTTTGTCTGTGCAAAAATGCTTGTCTTTGCATATTCAGAAGGAAAAGACAAAAGAAAACAAAGTTGGCCATTGGCTCATCACTTTTGCAACAACAACAACAACAACAACAACAACAACAAAAAACACCTTTATTTCGGCGAGCGTACGAGACTTTCCTGCACACGTGCACCACCGCGCGCGCTATTATCATCACCCGCTATGTGTTTTTCTATTCTTACCCAGATGATCCATATCTTGTGAGGAAAACAATGACCCTGGTTATCTCGGTCACCCTGCTTGAGTATGCAGGAGATCGAACACGTGTCCCAGGGGCCCCCAGGTTTAGTATGCAGGATGTCGTCCTCAGCATTAATCCATGCTTAAGCCTCTGTTGGTTTTTGATTATTCTCTCAGTTACATACGTACACTTGCACCCACACACGCATACACACACACACACAAAAACACGCATGTTTGACCTGCATACTGAAACGCACACGCGGCGGTCTCTGCGGCCTCAGTCTCCCGTTTGTTCCTTTCCTGTGTGCTTTGGGGGTCGGGGGGGGGTTGGGGAGGTGGTCGCGACACATGATCTCACCCTCTTAACGGAGCTTTAATCAATGCGACCATCAGTGTGTATGTTTGCGCGCGCGCGCCCACAGGAGACAGTGACGCATAACGCGGTGAACAAAGAACGCACGCTCGCGTGTATGTGGCCTTGCAGCAGAAGCGCGCGGCTGTGGCGCCGAGCGAGCGACTGACAATCCAGCCCGGTGTGGAGGTGGCGGCTGGAGGGAGGGAGTGCTGATGACGATGGCGCCTTCCTCTATCACTGCGGCCGGACTCACGCCGGCTCCTCCCATCACTTTTAACAGCGACTCTCTTCCCGTGATGATGTGTGACAGTTTGCCAACGGAGCCCGGAGGAGCTCCCGCCCCACCTGAGAGGAAACTAATATGGCTTAAAAGAGTTACCAGGCCTTCTGTGCATAATAAGATTAAAAGAAAATACTCTTGTGGATATTTATTAATAACAACGGCAACGCTGCTAAGTAAAGTTTAGTAATAAATACAATCACGCAGGGACAAATTCAAGATGAACTGGAACATGTTTTGACAGAACTGGGAGTGAAAGACGCTTTGAGGACACCAGTGGAACCGTCTGCGTGGATTACAGCGAGCAGCGGGGGTCTCCTTTGCTTCCTATCTTCAAAGTTACACCCTCTCACTTTTGTCAGTCTCACCATGTGAGCTGAGAGCAGAGTAAACAAACGCCTCGGAGCTCGCGAGCGCGTCACGGCACTCATTTGTCCTTCATGGCCGAGTGTGTGTGTGTGTGTGTGTGTGTGTGCGCGTGTGCGTGTGCGTGCGCGCGCCGCAGGTCAGTTTGTTCTTGCCCGGCTTGCGATCCTCACTGTCGGATCTTTGCAGAAGCATATTGAAGTTTACTTTTCCCTCACCCGCCTCCACCTTCTCCGCCTATTCCCTGATATAAGCGCGCTCCCCGAGAGTCGATTCCCTGAGTGCTGCATGGCTGTGCTCAGAATGGCCCGCCGACAGGAAGTCACACGAGTAAGTAGTACGCTGCGGCGGCAGAGCACGTGGACTCTGCCTATGCAAGAAATGCCTGGATTCATGATTAGATTAGCCAACTGCTCCGCGACAACTCCCCTCCTTCTCCAGGCGTCGCAGTGGCAAACGTCCATGCGGTTAACACTTTTCTCTGGAGGCCGGTTATTACTATCACTCCGCTACGTTCAGGCCTCGGTTTAAGCATTTATTTGGATTGTTTTCTCAATTTCCCATCTCAACATGGAAGTGCTCCATTGGGCTGCGGTTTGTTGAGGCAATTGATCGAACCACTGTGGTGATCATTTTCATGGGTTCGGCCATTGAGGCGTTATATAAAAAAACAAACAACAACCCAGGTTGTGTTTTGTGTATTGCTACCAGAAGTATCATAGAGGCAGCGCTCATGTTAATATCCTCCTGCACTATTATGGCATATGCTTTAAACGGGCCACCTCTCTGCTTTGGGGTCTTTGCTGTGCTACAAGCAAAGCCAAAAAATAAAAAAAAAGAAATAAAAAAAAAAGAAAAGGCTTCAAACACCCCAGTCAAAGATAGGCTTTTTTATGGGACAGGGGTTGGTTTCATCCCAGTTCCAGCTCTCCTGGAAGTAGTGCTCTCACTTTCTTTCATTCATATTTTATTAGGATCCCTCAAATGCGGTTGTAAGACATCACTGTGCACCCAGAAATGCACTCGCTACCATTTTAGTGCCAAATCAATGTCAGCAATTCAGCACATGTTCCCACAAATCTGAACTCGACTGACTGTCTGATCCCCTGGCACGTTCTTAAAGGCAAACTTATTTTAAACAAAAAAAGAAAAAAAAAAAAAAAGAAAAGAAAAGAAAAAAGCATTCAATTTAGGAAAGTTGCAAGCCTGGAGATGAAACCTTCCTCTGCCTTCTCTATATTCTCACTGTCTGTCTTTATATATAATTCTCTATATCAGATGAACTCTCCCTTTAGGCTGGATCAGATAAAACACAATGACATTTGACTGGTTGCTGATGCAGCGCTCGTACAGTGTGATCGGCAGTCATGCCGCCCATCGATAAATACATTTTCTCACAGTTCATCACTTCTATTAGATGTCCAAAGACAACCAACTTTGTTACTGCAGTTTCTTATTATCTCCCCTGAGAGGACCCTCGCACTTCAAGTATATTAAAAAAAACACCAAAACATATTCAGCTACAAGTGCTTGAATGTTTGTAAACACATTCCTGCAAGTCTTCAATGTCATCCCCCTTGTGCATCGCTCACCGTTCATGTTTTTTTTTCTAAATTATTTGCTTTATCAAAAACGCAATTAGATGTGTTCATGCAGACACAAGCGTATAACTGCCACCTGCTTGCAGGCTTCCCAGTGCCAGCAATCGGCGGATCTGCCCCCTCTCCCCCGTGTTTGTCATTTTTGTGAACAATTTTATTGTTTTTGTTTTTTTTTGTACTTGATAGGATTTTATTTTATCAAATGTACAATTAGGGAAGTTTGTTACAGACTTTCATAACCAGCACTGGCATCGTTGTACCAACTCTGTGCCAGGCGAGTGGTGCCAGCCATATGTCTATGGGCTCATGAAAGAATTTGTTTTGCTCTCTCACTTCTTATGATTATGATTTTACCAAAAATAATAAGTGCATCTCTCCTGTGTACATGTTGTCCTTGTCTCCTTTTCCTCAAAAACCTTCATAGATTTTTAGTTTTTTAAGTTTTCTTGAGTCTGCTTGAATGTATCAGGGAACGTGTCTTTTGGTGCCTTGAATTATGTCGGATGTGTTATATTTCATTTTTCCTGTTTTTATTTAACACACCTTGCCTTTCCTTCTCCCGTCGAGTGTATTTCACATTTTTAGCGCATGTTATCACATTTCCTGACAAGTCGGCCTGCTAAATATGGAAAAAAAAAACTTGTGAATGATGAACCTACAGAGAATTATAGCAATGCAATTGCAACTTCACAGTTTTTGCTAACTCTCACATTGTCCATAATATTGCCTTTTTTCAGCTCAAGCTGTTTTTAGAATAAAACTTTGCTGCCGCAGCAGCGGCAGACAAGTGGGCAAGCAGCGTTAGCAGCTGGCTGCTAAACATGGAGGAGCATTTAGCAGCTCGCGAACCAGGTACCAAGCTCAGCGGCTGACGTGATTTTGGGGGACTTGCCTTCACCAGTTATTGAAGATTGTGCAAATAGGCAACAGCACAAATGGCATGTCAACAAAGATCTTGTACCTTAGACTTCACGCAGCTTCTTTAATGCTGCCTATTTTTTCCGTCTCCCCTCGTTTCTAACTCGGCGTTGGCCCCTTCTGTTCCAAAACCTCACCCTGATTAATTTCCTTCATTCTCTGCTGCTGGTCTCGAGGGGCTAAGGGCCACCCAGGCTCCTCTGCTTTCCCTATCAGGTGATTAAGACTCTCCGGCAAACCTCAGGCGCTCTAGAGGACTCCTCAGGGTTGCTCTGCATGATCCAGCAGGCCGCGGCCCACCCTGTTCTACTGTGGGTGGTTGTACATTTGAAGTCAGGTGTGTGTCTTTCTTTTTTCTTTTTTTTTTTTTTTTTTTTAAGGCTTTTCTGGTCATCCTTTTCCGGCAAAAAGCAGTAATTCTCTCTCAACGCTGTGATGCCTTCTGTCTCTCTGTCTAAAGATTGCATTTTTAGTGTTTAATTAATCTACATGGTAAGGATGCCACCGATAACCAAGGCTTTCGGTTTAGATTTATGCTTCCTGTTTGTGTCGGTGAATCATCGAGCGCCAACTGTTTACTCTCTGCAGTGTCCCCATCTATCAGCCCTGCACTCACTGAGGGCAGCGTGCCAAGGGGATATCCAGCTTTTGCCAGCTCAGTGACCAGTCAGTTATTGGTCATTCACCGCAGGGTTGTCCCCATGCTTGTGAGGCACACACACACACACACACACACACACACACACACACACACACACACACACGCGCGCGCACACACGCACAGTTAACATAGATAAACACACACAAACCACAAAGTTGTGTCAAAAGCAATAGGAGGTGCAAACACACACAGACTGGCATAAACACATTCAGTCGAGCCGGATGCAGCTCACACAGCAAGGATTTTCCGCCTGTGGCAATGTGCTATATATGTTTGTGTGTGTGCGTGTGTGCGTGTGTGTGTGTGTGTGTGTGTGTGCGCGTGTAAGCATTGTGGTTCTGTCCTTCTGCTGCAGTGTCATGTGTCATCACAATGCGTGGAAATGTATTTATTAAACTGCCATATTGTACTGTAATTGTCTTCCCAATACCCTATTTCAGTCTGTGTGAGTGCTGTCTGTGAGTGTGTGTGTGTTGTGTGTGTGTGTGTGTCCCACTCATGTAAGACCTCTTCACTACAATTTTGAATAAGAGGACAATCCAATATGAATATTGTCCTCAATACTCCTCTCCTCAGCTGTTGTAGAGAGAAAACAAACAAATAAAAATAAAAGCAAATCAAGGGCCAATGCATCATAATGTCTGCCTCAAGTAGCCAGCGCACACACACGCACGCACGCACGCACGCACGCACACACACGCACACACACAGACTCATTCACTCTCTCATTCCCTCTTGTCTGCTCGCCTGCCGGCAGAAGTGTTTGTCTGCAAAGGAAATGGAATTTGATGATGAAAGTACCCTTGAAGCAGAGACACACACATGCACACACACGCAGACACACACGTGCACACACGCACACACACACGCGCGCGCAAACACAGCTCCTAAATTTCACTGACATGGCAATATGACAGAAAATGTGTTTTTTTCCTCTGCTTGGCGGCAGTCATCAGTGGCTGTGCTCTCCGACTGGTGAGTGATGGAGGGATGGAAATGCTGGCGCAGGGGGAGAGGGAGATGCTGCTTGAGGAGATATTGTAAGAGAGAAAGAGGGTAAGAGATATCAGCAGAAGGAAAAGTTGAATAAATGGAGCGGGCTGACAACAATTGGGGAGGTCAAGAGGGTTAAGGCAACGTTAAAAAGAAGTAGGGAGCGAGGGATCGAAGTAGGAAGAGAGGGTAATGACAGACCAACGCTGTGAGATAATGGAGGTGGTTGAAAGAGAGATACAAAGGCTCTGCAAAGCCTTATTTTCGGAGTAAAAGAAATGCCATGTTTGCTTTTTGTGCAGAGCTAACTGACTGACACACGTGGACAAACAAGGTAAACACAAGGTGCCAATATGATAAAGGTTCAGATTGCTCCATGTAGGCCTGAACATGATATTTGTATTCCAGCATGTAAATTTGCTGTCCAGACAAAACAGTGGTTGTAAATGAAATGGTGGCTGATGTGACAAAAAACAAAAACAAAAAAACAAGGTAAACAAAAAGCAATGTAATTTCTGGCGAAGTGAGAGTGCTAAAGCCATGAAATGAGAGAACCATGGAGCAGAGACTTACTGCAGAATTGTCCTGGGAGTGAGCTCAGTGTATGATGAAACGCGTAAAAGCTGAAATGAATAGTCCGTTGATTGAATCAGCAACTGTTTCGATAAGCTACGAAGGTACAATTGTACGCTTCCGGCGTCTCAAATGAAGTCATTTTCTAATTTTGGATTTCCGGTCACACAAAATAAATCATTTGGTGACATCACCCTGGGCTCTTTTGAATTGCTCTAATTATTTTTCCATGTTCTCAGCAACAGGCAAAGGAAAATACTCCATGGCTGCCGCCCTAATTATAGTGACAAATAACACTATGCTATCACAATGAAAGTTGTTAAAATAGCCATATTCTTTAAAGTGGTCAATATGACCACAAGGGAAGTGTGACGTTATGACAATATCTCATGATAGATAGCTAACTTACATTGAACTTACGTTAGCAACCAGCTACCAGTCACACCAGACTAGAAAGGCTGGAGCAGCGAAACCCGACATATTTTACACAGGTTCCCTGTGGAGACGGGCATTTCATTTCATTTCTTCTCCTTTCCCTTTCGGCGTAGCACTATCCCGGAGTCACCACAGCGAATCATCCTCATCCATATCTCCCAGTCTTCTCCTCTTACTCCAGCTATCTGCAAGTCCTCCCTCATCACATCCATGGATCTCCTCTCTGGTCTTCTTCTTTGCCTCCTATCTGCCGGCTCCATCCTCAGCATCCTTCTATCCACTGTGCCTCCCGTTTATGTGTCTAAACCACCTAAATCTGGCCTCTCTAGCTTTGCCTCCAAACCTTCTAGCCTGTGCCGTCCCTCTGACGAGCTGATTCCTGATCCCGTCCATCCCTGTTACTCCTAGAGAGAATCTCAGAATCTTCTACTCTGCTACCTCCAGCTATGCCTCCTGTCTTCTGGTCATCGCTGCCGTCTCCAGACCATAACAACATGGCTGGTCTCACAACCACACTGTAAACCTTCCCCTTCACTTTAGCTGACACTAAATGTGGGCATTTAGTTTCATCTACAATTATTAAAGAATTTTTCTTTAGAAACCCCCATTCCTCGTTCTTGAAGCTGGAACAGTTAGCATGGGTTCGAATGGGTAATAAGCCACAGTCATTTTCTAAAAAGCAAGTTTTGCCCACGATACTGGAAACTATAAACACGTTGTTCTTCTTTTGTTGCTTAATTACAGCTTTAACATCGTCTGGTGGCACTGATGTGTTACAAAAAGAAGCCAATAAAAAGAAAGGGAAAATACTTATTTTTTTTAAGTCACAATATTTTATTTTATTCTGCCACTTTAGATGAGCTGGAATAAGTTTCCATAAAATAAAGCATAAAAACAGCAAGCTCCTTATAAAGTGCTTGCACAACATTTTGTGCATTCTTCTCCCCGCGGATTGAGACTCGGGATAAAAAAGGCTGAGCGTCTAAAAATAGCAAAACTCTCAATTAACAATGAGCCTACCCCCTCGTGGTGGTCAGCTCTTTAAGCGGTAACAACCTGAGCCATGAGGCGGGCTCTTTGCTCTCCCCGGTGTTTAAGGTCCTCGCCGCTCACGCGTCAAGAGCAGAGTCATGGTGGGCAAGGTGATGTCCGGCGCGCCGCTCAGACCTCCGGGCGGCAGCGGGGGGGTTATTTTGAGCTCCGGTGGCGTGTCGCTCAAGATCAGCGCACCCAAAGCCTCCCGTGACTCACGTCATTTCCATCCGTCACCGTTTTAAGGGACGTGGAGCTTCCCCTTATTTTCGCAAATCGCGTACCGCTGCTTTTTAAGTCGCCCGTTAAGGTTGAGGCATTATAAGATGTAATAAGATGCAAGCGTTACAGGAGGGAGAGAAAAGAAGGGAAGGGCTCCTTTGGCAAGAAGCAGGAGAGTCAAAGAGAGGAGAAGTGTGTGTGTGTGTTGGGGGGGGGTGGACTAACCCTTAGAAAAAGATAGATGATGAAAGAAAGCAATACACGCACACACGCATGCGGGCGACAGGAGGTGTTATTTTGTACTCGATCATAACACTGTGTAGTGGCTGCCGGCGTCGCCTAACTCACCACAGACACATCTGTTTATCTTCTGTCTCTGTCCTCTTATCCCTTCTTCCCTTTCTCCACCGCCGTACGCATCTCTTTTATCCACCCCTTCTCTGCCGCCTCTCGCCGGAATCCGTCTTTGCTCACTCTCCCTCCACCTCCGCCCAGACGGCCCCCCTTTTAATCACGACCCCCACCCTCACGCAATCTCACCAAAACCCCATAATTCTCTATTAATCTTCGAAATGTCTGCTGCTTAGCGCCGAATCGCTGCAGACGCGCCGAGTGGGCTCTTTGTCAACACATCTTATAGTTTAGCCGTGAGGAAAAAGAAATCAATACCGGCAATGGCGTTCACCTGGCTTGACCTCATCAAACAAAATGCATATTGCTGTAAGAGTCCTGTAACCGTTATCAAAGCGAGTATGTGACACCGTTGGCCTCCTCATCAATAACCGCATCAGCAGGCGTGTTAGCGTTATCTCTCCCAATTATGAATGTCGGCTTCAATTAGCTGAGACAACACATTTATTGATCCGGGTCCTCTGGTTGTTTGCACTCAGACGCCCTTCTCCTGAGAGGTCATTCAACAAGAGATGCTCCCATGCAAGTTTTTTTTTTTTTTGGGGGGGGGGGGGGGGGGGGG
>CAAKHG010024446.1:0-10048 GCA_901007715.1 Dactylopterus volitans
TGGTGTCATGAGGGCGGCGTCATGTCATGAGGGCGGCGTCATGTCATGAGGGCGGCGTCATGTCATGAGGGCGGCGTCATGTCATGAGGGCGGCGTCATGTCATGAGGGCGGCGTCAAGATGGCGTCCTACCTTCTGCGTGCCCAGCTTCTTTTCCACGCCTCCCGCCAGCCCGCCGCCTTTGCCGTCCTTCCAGGGGTAGAAGTTGGACCGAGGAGACGCCGCCACCGACGGCGTGGAGGAGGAGGAGGACGAGGGCACGCGGTGCACGGGCACCTTAGAGGAGGGGGCGTGCTCCTCCACCCCTCCCCCTTTGCGTTTCTTCACTAGCCCCTGGTGGTCGAGGCCCCGCCCACCGCCCTGCCCGTGCAGTCCTGAGTCCCCCACGCCGCCGCGGCCGTGGGAGTTGTTGGCGGTGGGGGAGGGGTCCGGCGGCGACGAGTGGCCCAAAGTGGGGTGTGTTCGTCTGTAGTTCCAGACCGCCTTGGCAGCTGGTGAGTGGGACTCCGAGGGGGAAGGTTGGGGGCGGGGCTTGCTGCCGGGTGAGAGCGTGCCATTGGTCTGTCCGTGTGGGAGAGGTGAGAGGATGGGCGCTTTCGAGGAGGAGGGCGAGGCGGCAGCAGAGGATGGCGGGCGGCCCCGGTCCTGCAGGATGATGCAGTTCCTGTCAGGGCCTGAATGCTCCCCTTCCTGGGACGGCGCTTTGCGCTTGCGGACCACCGCCGCCGCCGCTGCCTCCTCTCGCAGCTTCAGCATCTGCTTACTGGGACGCCCCACCGGGTTCTTGGCCCGCCCTGAACCCAGCGGACGCACCGCCACGGGCTTTCCTGCAGACAACAGATGAGCGCCGCCACCGCCGCCGCCGCCGCCGCCGCCGCCGCCAGTGGAGTTCTCTGATTGTATGGCTGTTGGGGGTCTCGCCTGCCCGCGACTGGATGACGACGGCGAGGCGGTTTTGAGGGAGGAGCTGATATGACTTCCTGTGCGGACTTTAGAGTGCAGGGAGGAGGAGGACATGGCAGCCACGGAAGAGGGCGATGGGGCGGCGATGGTCTTGGCCGAGCGGGGCGGAGCCTGAAGGTCTGTGGCTTGAGGTATTTTCCTGGACAGAGAGACAGACAGACAGAGAGACAAGATCTTTGAACGGTTTGAGATGGACGACTCCGACCTCCTTTCATAAATCACCGTTAGGATGGCTACTCAACTGTATCCATAGCAACACATGCAGATTGTAATCACAGAAATATCTGATTGGTTGACGGGTGTGAGGAGGAGTGGCTTCAATCAAAAACAGTGGAGTAACACTTCATTTCCTCCAGTCATCAGTTCTTCACAATAAAAGACCTCTTACTTAGTTAGCTAAACGCTCCCATTATGATGGCGCACAGTCGGGAGATGAAGGGAAACTCCCAGAAGTCCCTGCAGGCTCCGACCAGCTGATCATGCAGGTCATATCTCGAGCGACTCGAGCGACCTGTGCTGCTGGTAACGAGCGGCGGGAGGAGCCTGGAGGGTCCAGCCCGCCTGATCTGGATCAGCCCTCCACCATCATCATCAATCATCTTTGCCACCGCGCTTTTGAAATGCATCATTGGAAATTAACGGGCTTTGGTGGTGTGATCAGATGAGGGCGGAGCTCCATCTGCAGCAGGTCTGGACCCGCTTCACTTGGAAAGTGACTGAAACCAGCACAGAACCGAGTTTGTGACAGTTCACTTCCACTCAAACTTCCATCCAAAGAGGAGGCCAGCACCAAATCCAAAGAGGATGCCGGCGCCACATTCCAGGAGAACACTTGTGCCACATCTCAGGAGGACGCATGTGTCTTGCATCTGCCCCGACGCACCTGAGGATGCCAGCGCTGCATCAGAGGAGGATGCTAGCAAAATATACCAGGAAAATGCTAGCACTACATCTGAGGAGGACACGAGAACTGCGTTCCAGGAGAACGCTAGTGCCATAGCTAAAGAGGACGCTAGCACAGCAGTACTCCCAGCAGTACTCTCGCGCACCATTTTCGGCAGATGGCCGACAAGCATGATCACTGACCCAGAATAGCATCTGACAGTCTGTCTGAGGTAAATCAGTTTTGGCTGGTCCTTCATTATCATCAAGAGTTGTGGTGCCTGTTCCTCGTGTACTGGCCGATGCGTTTGATCGTGGTGTGAAAGCTCAGAAAAATTGTCCAGTGAGCCAGTGTATCATTTTACAGGTCCAAGTATGAAGACATGGACCAGCTGTACCCATTTGTGCTGTCCAGCTTCTTGCCGTCACAGTATTCAAGCAAAAGCTGCCGACATCCAGGTCTTTGGTTTTCACATCACTAGAGACGCGTGCATAGAGGAAAAGAACATGGCCAAACCGTGAAGCTTCTTCTGGATGTGCATGTCCAGAGAATGTTCCTCACATGCCACATGTTTTAATGGAAAACGTTTCATTGGAATAAAAATCCAAACGGAATTATGTGAAATTGATGAGCATGTAAACGAATCCTGAACTCGCTCTGGGCTCATTTTGCTCATCTGATTTGTTCAGGGAAAATACTTTTGTGCAAAGGAGGCTCGATCTCAACCACCTAGAAAGGAGAACAGAATACGAGCAGAGAACAACATCTGATGATCTTATCTCCAGATCTTATCAATTAACACCACAGAAGAGCAAGTAGGTGTCCTACTTCCAGAGATGGGCGCTGATGTGCTGCTCCAGCATGCTGCTGAGCGCCGACCGCAGGTGGTGGAGTCTTCTGTCGAATGTGTAGATGCCGTGACCAAACGCGTGGCTGCCGAACGAGCAGACCTGCAGAGAGACGAGCGTGGCCGCTGCGGTCAGGGGAAGCCTCTCTGCCCATGTCACCGACCGTAGTTCACCTCGCACACATTTAGATGGCTTCTCCCTCTCAGGTTGAGCCTCAGCGGTAGGCAAAACTCACCGCTAGCGGCCGCGGGTGCGCAGATGAAGACTGGAACTCCGCCTGCTCCTCGGGGGCTTCTGCCTCGCTCTCGTCGCTGGAGATCCGCCCGTGGACCAGCGGCGAGGGTGCTCGCTGGCCTCCGTCCTCCTGCCGCTGTTTCTCCTCCTCCGGGACGCTCTCCGACGCCACAGTGGAGCGACTGTGGAGAAAACACTCCAGCTATGACCATCGTTGGCTCACAGTGACTGGCTGTGCAATGCTAGGTACGGGAGCGCTATCAAAAATACACCATCGCTGAAAAAATAGCAATAATATTACAAATAATAATGTAACAATTCTGATTTCTCAAAGACACTAAACCCTACACTAAATTCCATCTTCACACATGAAAACAACTGTTTTGATCTGAAACATAAATGTTATTGCCGGAAGTAAAAAGCTCATGCTAAGCTAGAAACAAGCTAAAGTCAGCATCAACGCGAGCCTCCATATCAGCATGATGATGTTTTTATATCCCTGTTTATAAACCCATGTAGTCTCTACCAGCAGCTGTTAGCCACTACCAGCAGCTGTTAGCCACCAATCGCAGCTGTTAGCCACCAATCGCAGCTGTTAGCCACCAATCGCAGCTGTTAGCCACTATTAGCCACTACTAGCAGCTGTTAACCACTATTCGCAGCTGTTAGCCACTACCAGCAGCTGTTAGCCACTATTCGCAGCTGTTAGCCACTATTAGCAGCTGTTAGCCACTATTAGCAGCTGTTAGCCACTATTAGCAGCTGTCAGCTAAACGACACATAAAAGCTCCAAAGTTCATTGGCTCACTGACGTGTTTCAGGTCAGAGAACAAAAATCTCTTCGACATCCATTGACCAAAGACCTGATTTCAGACTCAGAACCTAAAACCCAATCAACCCATCAACTCCGGGACGAGAGAGCAGGAAGTGCTAGCATGCGGACAGGCTAACTTGCCAAGTCATCACTTGGTTTTAGTTCTCCTTCCTGCAGAAGAGTAACTGCAGCTTTTATTTTGAAGGCTGAAGGAGTTCTACCATGAAAACGACAAGGAGGAGGAGCTACCTGTGTGGTTCGTTGTTGAACAGGAAATCGCAGGCGTGAGAGGAAGTGACGTCGAGCGCCAGGATCAACGCTGCCAACCTCAGCTGTGATCTACGCCTAAAAAATCCTCTCTGCATCTGTAGTTAACGTCAGACCACTAAAAAGTTAGTCTGCTGACCCACAAGCCATCTGTCCAGTAAGAGCCGTTTCCATGGCAACAGTCACAGAAGCCACAGTTTGAATAAGCTGCCCTTCGACTCAGCATGGTCTTGCATTCCCGGCTGCCTCGCTGTCGTCGACAGTGGAGCCGGACAGCCGTCCGGTTCTCGGGTGAGGAAGTCGTTCCATTTCCACTTCCTCCCTCCACCTCACACACATTAATCGGATTAATCGGGGTGACCACTCCTCCCTGGACTACCGGCCTCCCTGGACTACCGGCCTCCCTGGACTACCGGCCTCCCTGTACTGCCACTCTCCCCCTGGACTGCCACCCACCCTGTACTGCCGCCACCCCCCACCCCCCCCCGGCTCCTCCTCAGCAGCATCCATTCTGTCTGACCACTGGCCGCAGCTACCGGATGACGGCGTTTCCCCGGCTTGCGTGGTTAAGATGGCCGTCACCGTGCGCCCCCGAGGACGTCTGCTCACTGACTGGAGCTTACCTGAAGGCAGGGAGGCTGGCCAGAGGCCTCCTGCAGTGCGGGGCCCCGGCTTGCTCCCTGGGGGCCTCGGGGCTGGGCGAGCGTCCGCTGGAGGAGCCGCCATCCAGAGACTGGGCCACCTTCTCGCGGACCTTCGTCTTGAGCTCAGCCACCAGCTGGTCAAAGTTCTTGCTTCGGCCCACCACCTTCCTCCGCTGGTGGATGGAGTGAATCTGAGCACCAGGACACAGGAAGTTAGTTGTTTCATTCCAGTGGTTCCTGGAAGCAGTGGAACAGCAGCTACAACTGAACACCGAGCCTCCATCACACTGTCTGCATGGAGGTCCAGCTCCATGTTACAGGCTCACTCTTACAGCACCACCGTCACCAGGGAAACCACCCAGCTGACCTTCTTTACACTGATTTTTCACTTTGGCGGTGGTGGAGGTCCAAGGGTGGAGGTCCACAGGTGGAGGTCCACAGGTGGAGGTCCACAGGTGGAGCTGGCTCGAGGACGGATTCAGAGTAACTCATTCATTTGACATGTGGATTGTCTGACTGCTCTGATAGGTCCAACTGGGCCGACTCCTCTGAGTCCTCGAGAGGAAAATATTTGACCAATATTTGGCAATCATATTCGCCAGAACGTTGACCTTTGACCTTTTAAAAACAAAATGTCATGCCGTCACTTTGGTTTGTCTTTTTAGACATCTGTGTGGACGTTTGTCATCATCGGCGTGCCCCATGGAGTTATGGCCATAAATGTGCTTTGTGAGGTCCTGTGACCATCGAATCCCAAAATACAAGCGAGTTGGGGTCAATTAGAAAAACGAGCAGCGGTCAGTGCCAGAGTGGCGCCTCCAGCCCGCCGACTCCGTCCGAGCCATTAGATCCCAAACTGACTCAATCTACTACGAAACCAAAAGAAGCGAGTCCTCTGATTGGAGGAGCTGGAATGAGCAGTCGTGGCGCATCAGCGCCGCCGTTGCTGTCTGACTCCAGGATCAGGCGGTGCTTTAGGTGACAGAGGCAGGCGCCGCCTCAGTGACTGAAGACAGGTGCCATTCCAGTCTTGGTCACCCAGCTTGTGGGACGTTTCCTTCCTGGCAACAGGAGGAAGTCGGCTCGGACACTTCCTGTTCACCTCCAGAGCAGGTCTAAGATGGAGCCGTTTCCTGCCACTGCGCTCACTGCTGGACTGGACGTGGCCTCTAACATCCACTTCCTGCTTCGCACAGATGGGCCGCCCCATTAAAAGACACTTCCCGTGCCGGGAGCCATTTTCAGCGCTCGGTGACAGTCGGCATCTCGCTGGTTTCCTCTCCCGTCTGATTCCTACATCTCCCACTGTTACAGTACAGAGCAAACGACACCGGCACCGGCTGCTGCAGGCACACTGAGCTCCCACTAGGAAGGAAGAAAAAACCCCATAATGCATTGCTGTAGCGGTTTAAGCTGCTTCGACTGAACTTGTTCTCGCGTCACGTGTCTTGATGGCTGCCGACACGCAGCCGGCACACCGAACCGAAAACCGGCAAGAGAGGAGACACATCAAGAAGTGATGCACTCTGGGAAATCTGGAGGGACGCGGTGGGGCTCTCCTCCGCCATCATCGACGCTACAAAAAGGGAAGGAACAGAGTTCATCCACCAACTGAATCCATGACAACCAGGACTGATCTGCTCTGGAGGGTTCTAGCATCAGCGAGGACGACCACGACATCACCAGCAACGCGGTGGGCGTGTCCTCTGAGGAAATGACCACGGCGGGAAACTCGAGACGAGGACCAGACATCGGCTCTGCTGACGCTTACACCGAGACCAACCGAGACCCTTTTTGGAACATTAAAAATCCCGTCTTTGTGGTGCATTTAAAGACACTCCGAACAAAAAGCTTCTCTGGTTTCATCCCAATGTCCCAACATTTTTGGATTCAGTGTTTGTACGTTTTTGCGCGTGGCCGCCAGCAACTTTCCCACCTTCTGCCTTCAGTTCACGCTTTTCTAGACATCAAACCCCCACCCATTCCGCTTTTCATCAAGTTTCCCAGCTTGGGAGTGTTACAGGAGCTCGGCGTCTCCGTTTCGGTTCCGCTCGCGTTCAAGCTCTCGCCAGAAGATGGGCGTGTCCTTTGATGTGCAACCGCAGAATAACCGGCTGGTGTCGGGCGCGTGTCTATCAACGTCCAGTAAAACTGTCGTCATCATCGGCATGAACTTCAACCACCCCTGTCGTCGATGGCCCCGCCCACGACGTTAACCAGAGGGAATCCACCGGGGTCGGTGGCATCAGCTGTGGTGGAGTTGTGGCCTCCACTTGCTCATTTCCTGTCACAGCACCTCCATCGGGAGACACATGACGCACATGTGCTCCGAGCGAAGAACACTCGCTCTCTACCTAACTTTCCTGCTCTGATTCGGACTAACTGGGTCAGAGGCGGCGCCACCAGGTCCGGATTGTCACGCGCTGACTGGACGACAGAGAGAAACTGCAGAACCAAAGAGACAGGAGGAGGAGCAGAAGGGAGGCGGGGCATTGGTGAAGGTGGGTGTGGTTGGAGCTTACATTGCATGTCAGGAGACGAGTGCAGACCTTCTTCCTGTCGGGGTCGAGGACGCCGCAGTGTTTGTCCAGGTCGCACTCTCGCTCTGAGGACACACGGAGAACATCACACCGTCAACCAGCAACCAAGGTCACCCACCTCTCTGAAGGTCCCGCCCCAATCACAGCGCGCCGCATGCTCCGACATCATCATGCAAGTGCAAGGTTTTAACATGCAGGTAAACCTGTTAAAAATATCTGAGTGACTCCGCCCACATTGCTTCTCTTTTGCTGTGTCATGTCTGACGTCATCACGCTGGTGATGTCACAGACGCTCAAACCCAGACGGATGGAATCAGTGGCAGAGATGCAGACACAAGTGCTAAGCTAAGCTAAGCTAAGCTAAGCTAAGCTAGCGGCGCCGTGCTGCGGCGCACCGACACCCGCGGAGGCTCAAACGGCAGAGCTTCAGGTGGATGGCACCACCTGAAGATAACAGAACCCATCAGAGTTCATGGTCATCATCCTCACGGCGTCAGTCATTACTCACTCCTGTGTGAGATCTGCAAATAACGAGCGCCGTAGAGGTCATCAAACGCTCCCTGCCTACTTACTGGAGGCCACCTTGTTGTAGGGTCTGGGGACCCGGTGACTCAGCGCCGCCGAGGCCGCCGAGGCATCTTTCCTCTGGGTGGGCGGCCGGTCGCTGGGCGAAGGCCTCCCGGGCGGCGTGCCTCCGTGGGGCCACGGTGGATCTCTGAGGGACGGCGGCGGCGAGCTCATCGGGGGCTCGAGGGGCGTCGGCTGCTTGAACACCGAGGAGTCTGCGTGGCCGCTGTGGGAGGACTTCTCCAGCGGGGAATGTCTGCGGTTGGAAGAGGAGCAGTTAACTTCCTTGTTCACTGTGATCGCCGACGGCGTCTGCTCTGACCGCTGCGATTCCATGGTAACCCGACTTCCTGTTTGAGGCTTTGACCAATGAAACTGCAGCAATATTCAACAACATCAACCGTTTATGTACTAAACCGCTGGCAAAGCACATGAAACCACAACCGCGTGCCCCCTCAGGTGGTCTGCCTTGTCAGATTTACGGCGCGCACCCTGAATTATACGCAGCCAGATTTGTTCAGTTGTGGTAGCCATGTTGCTCAGCATGACTCAGCAGAAACGGCTCGGAGCAGGAAACGGAGCGCAAACGGCGAGGACGCCAGCAGGGAAGCTGCTTCTGATCAGCATGGTGGAGTTTGGCTGCCGAAGCCGCCGGTGACTGTACACGGCTCCGCCCCCATCGCGCTCGTCCTGGTCAGAACCTCGAGCTGGTGTCGCTGCTGTAGTTGGACTGAACGACTACGACGGCGATAAAACGACCTGCGTCTGCGAGACAAGTGCAGTTTTCACTGAAAGGCTACGACCTTCGCTTCCCAAACGCTCCGAATTCCATAAGCCGAGAATGTGAAGCCAATTCGTCCCAGAGAGGAGGGGCGGCGGAGACGTGGGGCGCCGGACACGCGGGGCGGCGGAGACGTGGGGCGCCGGACACGCGGGGCGCCGGACACGCGGGGCGCCGGACACGCGGGGCGCCGGACACGTGGGGCGCCGGAGGAGACGGTGGCAGTTCTAAGACCCAGGGTGGAGTCTCCACAGCTCCAGGTGGACACTTGCGTGCTCCTCCGTGAGGTGATGATGTTCAGGCGTCTACACCAAGACTCCACTTGCGTCCATTCACGTCAAAGCTCTCCCTCTGTTGCTAGGCAACGTTGCAGGCGCTTGATGGAGCCTCGCCACTCCGGGATTATCACGCTTTCACTGAGGACGCCACATTCTAACCCAGAAAGTCGTGTCCCTGTTTTACCTCATTTTTACATAAATACCGGCGCTAAATTTAGAGTGGAGACATCTTCTCATCACCAGCGTGTGACTTATGACCAAATGGCTGCCAGGTGATGTCACAGTGAGCTTGACCTATGACCTCTGACCACCAATCTGTAATCAGCTCCTCCTTGAGCCTGAGCTGACGATTGTGCTGGATGCTCAGATGATACCAAGGTTCAGGAGACTGCGATGGACGCCTGAACACATCATCCTCCGTCCTTTAACCTGCTGCTTCTTTTGTTTTGAACATCACACACCTGTGAACGAGGCGCTGCATGATCACGTGTATGAGAACGTCGACTCCAGCGATGCGTTTACTTACCGTACTCCGTCCTTGGAGTTCTTGGAGTGTCTGTACTGCGGCGGTGTGGAGGGGGAGGACGGGGCGGCCCGCAGCGACCCCATGGCTTGGTTCCGGCCCTCCCATGATGCAGTGGAGGTGGCGTTGGTCCCGTGTGAAGGGGAGTGGCCGTGGTGGGGCCTCTGCGGGGGTTGTGGCGCCGGCGTGGGCGAGCGGAGGCGGGCGTAAAGCTTGGCCAGGGGGCCGTGGCGCCGCTCGCAGTGCTTCTCAAAGGCTTGCGGCTTCACCACCTGGCCACAGTGGCTGCACACCACCAGGTAGAAGTCGTCGTGGGCGGGGTAAAGGCCGAAGATGGACATGTCTGCGAGGGGGCGGGAACCGGCGTCAGCACGGGAGACACGGCCGCCCGAGGGCGAGACACCAACTTCACAATCAGTGACGGACGTCAGCGTGTTCTATAAAAACGTTGCATCATGGGAGTCACGGTGTGGGTTCGTGTGACACTGATGGTGCGGCGTGGATGTGGAGTGTGTGGGTGCCAGGGCGCTGGTTAGCGCTCGGCTTGTGACGCGCAGGCGGCACGAGAAGGCGCCCTCGATGACCAACTGCACGGTGCTCTGGCACGCTTGGATAAGAACGCAGGAAGGCAGTGCCCACCACCACCACCACCACCACCACCACCACCACCACCGGCGCCGCTGCCACCGCCGCCGCAGATAACCAGG
>CAAKHG010024453.1:10399-20789 GCA_901007715.1 Dactylopterus volitans
GTCCGGTCGCGATGACGTCAATCCGGGCAGAGGCGGCGGGACGCACGGCGTATGGTAACGAGGAGGGGGCGGGAGCGGCCGCGGCCTGCCGGAGGGTGGAGTTGGACGTCCGGCCCCGCCCACAACCATGCGTCGACATCCAGCCCCGCCCACACCCAGTACGTCACAGCCCGAGGAAGGGGATACGTTCGCCCTGAACGTTCCCGCGAAGAAGAAAGAAGCAAGTGGATTCATGCAAGTGAGTGTACGTGTGTGTGAATACGTTGTATCACTACGGGGATCAAATCTCATCAAGAGTCGATTAACTCTTATTGCAGTGAATTGCTGTCTTAATAGTACGCCAGACTATGTAAGAATGTTAGTGGATAAAACATGCAACGTGTGTGTAACGTTACCCTACTCGCTACATATCAAGAAACGTTGATTAATTACAGACACCAGAGCTGTGACGTTCGTGTGCTGGAAGTTTACCTAGCTCAGCTGCTACATTATGTCATTTCTGTTGCGAGAAATACAGCACAAGAGACATAAAAAAACAACAACTGCAAGTGTCTGGATCGAAGCAGAGCTCGTGTAGACATCAAGATTGTGTGTAATGTGGTAATCGATAGATAACCAGGGGCGGGAGGCTGTCGTCCTCTGACGAAGCACATGTTTTTATTTACCTACAGGCTAGTATGCAAGAAAAGGGAAACTGAATTGCAGGGTATCTACTTGGAGAGCTCCTACCCCGGCCTCTGCAGTCACTTTTGCCAGGGTTACAGGGTTTTCAGAATAACTGGGCCATGGATTAATACTATGTGTGTGTGTGTGTGTGTGTGTGTGTGTGTGTGTGCTGGAAATTTCTTATTAGATGTAGCTCTGTTCAATATACCTGCTAAATGAACAATAAAACGAAAACAAAGTATGTGTTAGTCTTGGAGATACATCAGTAAAAGGTTGTGTAGAAAGTCCTAGTGAAAAACAAAAATAGGGTTTTTGTAAATTAAGTTTATCCTTTAAGCAACATAAACTTTGCTTCGATAAACTGCATGATGCCATCTACAGTTTTATGTCATCTGATGCCACTGTATTAGCAATCTCAAAACTGTATGTCGTCATCATGGCACTTCAACTATTTACACTTACTCAGATTCCCCTCATACTTTCATGACATCACAGCAAATTTTTACTTTAAAAATATTAAGCCAAGGACTTGTTTTGTTGTTTATCTTCAGCAATTAAAACCAGTTTCCACAGGGTATGCTATATTTTTTTTTTTTACCAGTTCTGCATTCCCTCTTTGCTAGTGATTCCACAATGTTACAAAGAAATATGGATCAACAGAGAATTATATTTATAAATGTGAAAAGCTTTCGCAGCTAAAGTCAGTCACATATACAGTATGGTCTGTTATGTCAACATTAGTGTTGAAACAAGCAGTAGGAATTTGCTGGAATCATTATAACCCTGTGATATATGCACAGTTCCTGCATGCAATGCCATTTCCAAATTCTCTGAAAGAGTTCATATGATATACTTTATTGCTTTTAAAACACAAATAAAGTTTTTACACAGACAGAAGACCACAGTGATGACAAGATTATTGACAGTAAAACAAAAACAAAAATAACAACAGGAATGAGTAGGGGCACATGAAAAATGGATTAAGCCTTGGAAAGCTCATAGTTTGAATGGAACATAGACAGATCCACATACAGTAGTTTAGTGAAGCAACTGAAAAATGACAACCACGAAATGTTTTTCATAATGTTAATGTTCAAGTGCTGAGAATGTTGGTTGATTCTTTGTTTATAAAAATAAACATGTTCCATGCTTTATACTCATAATATACTCTAAAATATATGTTTTGCTATTAGTTTCTATGTTACATTACTACTATAAATAATTACATTACAGACATGTTTTAGCTTTTCTTTTAAAAAATGTGAAGAGTTTCGATAAATCTTGTTACAAGTAATATTTTAAAAGTGTCTTATTCTGTCAAATATTTTCTTATTTAAATGTACAGTATAGAATAATATGTCCATCCAGAATATAATTTGCAAAATATGTACATACTGCCACCATGGCCTTTCAGTTTTGTTGGGTTTTTTTTTCTACAGTTGGACTGGAAAATTATCTGTACAAACATTATCAGAATCTTCAGTGGTCAAAGTATCATTTCCTACTCCGGTCTGGTACACGAGGGAAAACAGGCAGCACACTTTAAGAGAGAACACTGTGGTTATGGGAAATGCCACATCAACAGCAGAGGCAAAGCAGTTAAAAGATTGCTTTTTGACACTGGATATTTTCTGAAAGCACGAAGATGTAGTCAACAATGCTGACATCCATTTCACGTAACACTCGGCAACATGAAAAGTATCGTAGATGTGCGAGACTGCTAACTGATCAATGATCACATTGTGTGTGTAATGGTTAATCAAACAAAGGAATTTGGAAAAAAGAAAAATCAAATTATGAAAAAAAGGCAAGAGGGACAAATCTGTATGGAAGAAAATGAACACCACTACTGAAATTAAATTTTATGGGTTTTTTTTTTTATAAACTGTCAAATTAACACCTTGATTCCGGGATGTACACTGTACTTCATGTGAATAAGTATACACAGTAATTTATAAGCCTTAATCAGGACTACTGGAGTAGAGAATGTTGCATTTGTCTTTAGTGGCAGCTTTGATGTCACTATTTGGTTTCACAGTGCTTTAAGAGTATGTCCAATGTACATATTAGGCTGGTACACCTATGAAGCCTCTCTGATTTAATTCCAATAACAAGAGGGCAAGACACAAAGAAGATTTCAGACAGGAGACAGATGTGTTAGTTTTATTAAAATACATAGAAAACTACTTTGTGTGTTTCTTATATATTTGCTAGATTGCACAATGTGTAACAGCACAAAGAAAGCAAATTGGCTTATACGGTGTCTGAAAACCTGAATAAAAACAAACTATCTTTTCGTATATGCTTTAGCTTTGAGGAAATTAATTATGTAAAACTGGCATTGTGGATTCAAGTGACCTTTTCAGCAGCAGCGTGAATTAAAAAAAAAAGCAAAACACTGAAATGACCATTAAAAGATAGATTTTTAACGTCAGAGCTAATTTCAGATGATGTGCAAATTTCTAGTGATTAACATACACACTTGAAAGTGGATGGGAAAATTTTAAACTATGAGTCACGCCTGGTGAGATGCAAGTGAGATATGGAACAGGGATGGTGTGAAATACACTGTGCATTAGTGTGGATATTTCGTCTCTACAGCTCCTTACTGTACAGAGGATTAGACTGTGACTTGGGTCTCTGCTACATTGTCTGCCGTGTACAGGTGTCTTTTACACCTGCACGGTTACAGTGGGACAAACTGTGTGTCTGATTTTCATTGCCCAACACTGTCATTTCCGTATTGACTCTTGCATCAGTACGCCAGACTTAGCCAACAGAAAACTCCATTTTGTATTACAACAGTTAGTAAATTCAACATACAAACACATCACCATCTAACCAACCAATGCTTCGGACTATGCAATTAAAGAAGTTGCTACTTGACAAAATCTCATAACTATTTTTGTCCAGAGCATACATTTATTTCTGATTAGTTATTTTTATAGTTTTCTTAAATAATTACATTTCAAATATATTTGTCGCCTTTTTTCTCCACAAAACTTTTTTAATATTTGCTAAGTAGACACAACTCAAATTTACATTACATATAAAATATTATACTATAATGACTTATGTATATTGTGTATACTGAAATGAGGTGATCAGCCCAGTAAGTCTGTTGTACAGTTCTTGTTCACTTGTGCATTAGTTTGGAGTACTTTTTATATTTCAAAATAAGACCCATAAGGCTATCTCAGGGCCTGTAAACATGAAATTGAACTGCATTGGATGATTCATTGCACATTCTGTAAAAATGTAGACAAATAAATAATGAATTTCACTTGGATGTGATTACATCCCCACCAGATTAGTTCTTACTTGGCAGGAAGAGTTTTGATGGGTCGAGTAAGTGAGCTCATGTTATTGGAGCTGGAGGAAACTTGAGGGCTCACTGTTTTTGTTGGCAGGCTGCTTGAGTGTCCCATTGATTCTTCTGCTGCGCGCAGAAGCAAAGTGTAGTTGATAGCTACTTCTTCAACTTTTCTCAACAGCTGCAGCCTTTGGCTCTCTGAACGAACTCCTCTGACCAGTTTGATGAAAGTCTGAGTTAAATCACACAATACTTGAAAGCTGCCTGTGACAACAGTAAGCATTCGTGTTGGACTTTTTTCAACACTAGCCACTCGTCGACAGGATGCTCTGAATTCTTTAAAGTGCACTGCCAGCTCTTGTTTGTACTCAGCAATCCGTGAGGGCTGAAGACGAGCCTCACCCTCAGCTTGTGGGCTGTTAGCACACTGACGCAGGATAGCTAGCAATTCATTAGCATCCAGCTGGGCATTTAGGAAACCATCAGGCAAGTTGAAAGTCTTCCCCTGGAGAGCCTTAACCCGTGCCAGGCTCCCCTCCAGTGTACCACAGGCTCTCAGGTCAATCTCTTGTGTCTGTGGCTCCTCCTCCTCCTCCAGCTCTTCCTCTCCACTGCAGTCCTCTGCATTTAGAACCTGGAGTGTTTTTCTCACTACAGGGAAGGTGCTTGAATCCAGCTCCATGCCAGGAAGAACCTGAAGGGGTATGGAATATGAGAGCTCATCTTTCTCACTGCTTTCATCTGCTGCCTCACACTTCCTATAGCAGAAACAGAATGAGCAGCATTTATCCTTGTCATCACTTTCTTCACTGGGCAAGGTCAGCACCACCTCCCCACTTCCCTCTTTACTGTCACGCAATAAGTCCTCTCCCTGAATAAAGAACACACCCTTTTTCCCCTTCCCCTCTGCCTGGTGAGACTGTGTGTGCACCGGCTCTACTGGCGTAGGGAGCCTCAGTCCAGTGGCCCTCACTCTTTCCATTTCCTTCTCTAAACTCTTGGCTTTGGGTTTCACTTCAGCATAAACAGGTGTGCTAGTGCTGTTATCCAGCTCTCCAATACTGTAGCGCCTCTGGAGCTTTTTATATTGTGGTGCTCCCGTGCAGTCTGTTTGGGAAGTGCATGTGGGTAAGCAGGAGCCATGCTCTCCCCTTGGCTCTCTTGATTCAAGGCTGATAGAACGTATTCGTGTCGTCTTGATCTCCAAGGTCTGAGGTCTCCTTGTAGCACCTTGGCTGTGAGGGGCTTTGGAGACTGCTGGAGGGGTCTTGGAGATAGTTCTTTCTCTGCCTCTGTGCTGTGTCTCTGTTGTGGAGCCAACTGGTGTATCAGGCAGTCGCATGCCCCTACACATTCTCTTGCAGTCACAGCTGCGTCGCTGCTCCCTGGAGATACCTGGTGCCTTTAGGACAGGGCTGGTGCGGAGCTGGCAGGCACAAGGAGTGCCTGAGGGCACAGGTGAGGATCCTTGGGGCAGGAATTCTCCCTGGGATGACTTGGGTTTCAGCAGTTCTTCTAAGAATTCTAGCTCATATTGACGGACTTTCTGCAACTGAGCCCTTCGCTCATCTGTTTCTCTGCGCATTCTTGCTGGAAAGGTAGCTGAGAGAAGGTTTCTAAAGCTCAAAAAAGGGCCACTGCGCTGGGACTTACCCTTCAAACTGCTGTGTTTCTTTGAGTCTTGTGTTGGGAGCGTAGAGACCTTATCTACGGAGGGGCTAGATGTTGCTGGATCATCTAAAATTGGTAATGATTTTACAGGGCATTTCTGTGGCTCAGAGTGGGATTTGCCCAGGACAACCTCAGTCTTGCTTTCAGCTCCTTCTTTTCTCTCTGATTTAAGAGGGAAATGAGGGGAGTACTTGGTTTGTATTTGAGGACTGGGTTTTGCAAAACTAGAATCTGCTCCTCCTCTTCCTGTGTTTTCTTTGCTGTTAGCCAGCTGGAGGCCTTTGGCTCGAAGACGCTCATCATCTGTCGGGGAAGAGGATTGAAACACCACTACCTTTTGAACTTGTGGATCCTTTATTCTCAACTGAGGCCCAGGTTCCTGTTGAACTGGGCATGTACAAAAAAGGTCGTCAACTGGCAGAAGTTCTGTAGAGCTTGAAGGCTTCATGGTCTCGCTAGAGGCAGTCTCGGCATCTTGGCACATATTAGTGAGGGGAATATTGACTGAGGCAGTTCTGTCCACAGGCAAATTAATAGGTAAGGCTTTGTTGCTAGGGTCTATATCAAGAGGTGTTGTTGTCTTCCCCTTAATTCCCTCAGAAAAAATTTGGGTCAGTGTCTCTCCAGGAGACTTTGATAACTTCTCATCCTGACTGACTTGAGCTGTTATTGAAGCGTCGGATGCTTTAAGTTCTTCAGGTGACTTAGAAGGGGTTTCAGGGGTGTCTGCTTTGGTGGACTCAGAGTTTGCTTTTATTTCTGCTTTCTGTTCATTCTGAATCATGACTTGATTGGCCCTCTGCTCTGTCACAACACTGAGTATTGCAGAGTCTTGGCTTGGGCTGACTTTAAAAGGAACAGTCTTGCTTAGGATTACTTGCTTGGGTGGACAGCCAGCACGTATTTGACCCACAGAAAAGGCCCCAGTCCCTATTGTCTTTGCAGTGCAACCAGGGATAGCCAGGGGAAAGTCACGGCGGCAGAGGCGACTGTCCTTGTTGATATGGTGAGCCAGCAGGTAAGCCTGGTTCTGGTTCTGTTTCATAGCTGACACCATCTCAGAAACATCTGTCAATTCAGAGGAGTTGGTCTCATGACCTGAGTCTAGTGATGACTCAGGTGTAATGGCAGCTAACACAATCAGCCCTGAGGATGAAGGCAACAAAGCACACTATTAGGATAATCAAGAAACAACAAAAGCACACAGAAATATTGTGTTGTTATATTGGTGTTTTTCTGTAACTGAACCAGACATTTGCATATCTTGATTATAAAACAGTAAAAATATTTTATTAGAAATTTTAATTCGCTCCCAAAGTCTGTCAAGGTCACATTTGGTCCCTCTCCAGACTGATCTGCTAATGGGCTTCCTTCACCCAGTGTGACAGAATCACAGTTTTCTGTATTAAGATGAAGATATGCATGTAAGTAAATTTTCCATTCTTAAAATCTTAGGATCTAAAAAAAAAGGTTGTTCACTGATTTGTCACAGTTTATTTTTAGCAATGGGAGCTTGTTTTTGAGACGCATGGCGTTGTCTAATGACGCCATCATTGCTTTTTTATTTACATAAAACTTGCCGCTTTTCAATTGATACTATGGGGCAATATATTCTCAGCTTGACTTTTAAACAGTCTACTTTTGTTTGTCAGTTTCTCAAATTAGCATTTTGTGGGTATATTCTGCTGTGATTATACATTGTTTTTGCAGTTATTACACTTGCACTGCTACCATAATTATAATGTAGCAATAATAAAAAGTTGCAATGGTAATTGATAAAACAGTAACATTTTTATTGGATTAGTTAGATTACTACTGTTGATTCTTTGAGTGAGATGTTGGCCGTGACATGACTGAGGCTGTGGACCTGCAGTCTGTGTTGGTTGTTGATGGTGATGGGGGTAGTCCTCAGAAGCTGCCAAAGCCTCTAGTGCCTGTAAGGTGGACACCAAAGCATCATCAAGCTCCTGGGCATGATCTCGGACTGTTCTTGTGGCCACATTATCAATCAGGGTCACAGGCACATCTTCTTTAGCTTGGGATAGCTTCCCAGTGGTGACCCCTGGGCTTGCACTGGGTCGAGGCTTCCTCCCTCTCTTTGAGTCATCTTCATCTGAACTGTTGTCCCTGAAGCCAGGGGGTGGGGCAGCAATTGCAGGTGGAGGTGGTTGCAGCTTCACTCCTTCATCATCTGGTTCCTCTTCATCCTCTTCTTCATTTCCTGGGGGTGGAAGGGCCATGAGGTCAACAGCCCCTGCATCTCGAGAGGCACAAGCACTGGAGCAGTACTTTCCTGAACTACCACCACCGCTCACTGCTGTTGATAGACCCTCTGCCTTATGCCTGGCTTTGCATGAGTCGCAGAAGTACCGTGAAGTTTTCTGGGATTGACCCAGTGTTAGGGCTCGGATTCTAAATCCTGCATTCTCTGCTGGTGGGTTCTCTGAAACCTCAGCTATTTCCTCTGAATTCTGCTGAGTGGGGTCTGACTTGGTGCGTGGCCGCCCAGGGGGCTCCTGAGAAATGAAGTTCTCATTGATGTCAAGCTCAGCTTCAGCGTGTGCTTGGAGCTCCTGAAATTGTTGTTGTTCTCGAAGGTGGACATGACACAGACCTAGATGTTGAGATTCTGCAGGCGCTATGGCCCTTGAAGACCCTGACTCCCTGTGCGAGCTTTCCCTCTCGTCTCCTCGACGCCCTCCACTTGGCAAGCTGGCTGCCCCAGAACGTGGATGGGCATGGTGGGAGCTTCTGTAATCTGAGGATAGAATTGTCAAAGCAGTGGAGAGTTTGAGGTGTTTAGAACTACTGGGAATAGAGAAGGTCCAGATGGGAAAGCAGAGGCAACAGCTGGTGTCACATGGGGATTTCAGAGATGGATGTTGAAAGCTGAAGGTTGTTTGACGTTGAGGAGTTAGATTTTGGTGGAATGTGATGGTATGAAGATCCTTCTCTTATGTGGATTACAGGCGGAGACAGCTGATGGCAGAGGATCTCCTCACGTTTGAACAAATGTTTGTGATCACAGAAAAACGTTCAGTGCAAGGTAAAACTCCATGTTACTTTATCTTGGGGAAAAAGAATGAGATCTTCATTCCAATGAATCAAGATGGAGATGAGAAGAGAGACAGCAGAGGGCACCATTGTATGGTAAGTCAAGCTTGGGTTATTACAGGTGATGGGTTC
Source organism: Dactylopterus volitans (assembly GCA_901007715.1). Classification (NCBI taxonomy): domain Eukaryota; kingdom Metazoa; phylum Chordata; class Actinopteri; order Syngnathiformes; family Dactylopteridae; genus Dactylopterus; species Dactylopterus volitans. The sequence continues at coordinate 19,236 of CAAKHG010024453.1, forward strand.
AGTCAATGAAGGAGCAGACCAATGTTCATGTAGACTGAACATAAAATGAAATTAGTCAAATATTGGCTGACATGCATTGTCTAATGTGATACTGATCAAACGCTTAAAAAACACTTTGTATACATATTTGATATGATATGATATGGATGTTTTGAGTTAAACTTTAAAGTAAACAATGTTCACATTTGCTTAATCAAGCATGTGTTTGAAATTAACCACTTGGGGAAAAGAAAACTTTCCACATACCTGCTTTGGTCAGCTGAGACTGACCAGGGGTTCGGAAGTAGATGGTCCTTTTAGGGTCTACAAACAGCTTGTAGTAGCCAGAGATTAGGCACGCAAAGTTACTTGCATCTGGCCATTCCATTAGTAGCACAAGGGGCTGCAGGGGGTGGCAGGGAGGGGAATTAGGAGACTATTTAGAGGACAGGCAATGAGCATTGCCTGCTCCTTTTGTAATGACCTTAGGAAATTCAATTTATCATTGCTGAATTGTAGTGCACACATTAATGTTGTGATTTATATTGTCCGGACAGAAAATTGCTCCTCTTTGCAAAATGTACTGTATATCATTAAAACAGCTTTAATGCAAAAAGGTTTGTACTGCCTTTATACAATGCCCTTGTTCAATGCATCTTTTAAGATAATGTTGTGATACCTTGGCCTCATGGATTGACACCTCCACACGAGCCACTCCTTGACTCTCACGGTACAGCTGGATTTTGGCAACCCTACTAAACTCAGTCAGAACTGTTGTCAGGTTGTTTTTCAAGTCAATAACATGACTAATGCCATGTCGAGGTCCCACCAGTAGTGTTGTAGCCGATTGTTTTTCATCCTGTAGACGCGCACAGATTAAGAATTATTCAGATACAAGATACTGGAACATTGCATTACACTGGTCCAAATTTTCCGTTTGCACAATTATTACAAAATAAAAGTTACATTACTGCATTTAAACAGCAAGCTCCTTTTATAAATATCACATGTGCAAAGAAAGGGCAATTAAACAAAATGGGCACACATTTTTATATCTGGATACAAAAAAAATGTATTACCAATCCAACAGTGTTGAACAGTATTCCACCAAAAGGTGGGAGGTCATTGAGTACACGCATGTATTGCAGCTTTCCTTGAAGAGGAGGGACCTGTCAACAGAATAATAAACAAAAACCTCCAATGGTTGTAAGAGGTATCCTTCTCCAGCGCTTCCTATGTCCTCATGAAGGCACTGTTGAGCCACGGATATTTCGAATACAGACTTATGCAACAGTTGCAACTAAAAGGATCAAGGGCTTGTAAGGAGATGTGGGAGTGGTAATCATACAGACAAATCTATTAAACACATAATGAATTAAAATCTGTAAAAAAAAAACAGTGTATACTGGTTACAAATGTTTCATAACAATAGAATAACATTCTCAGGCACCAGAGTCATCTTCACTCAGTACTTCAAGACACGATAGTAGCGTGCTCAGTGGCTGTAAAACCATACACCAACACAGAAAAGGTTACAGTAACATTTAGCAGAGGGATGTTCAGCACCTTGTTGCC
>CAAKHG010024464.1:9652-25081 GCA_901007715.1 Dactylopterus volitans
CATTTACATCATGATGTCCAACATGCATGTCCGTACATATTTAAAAAAAAAAAAAATGTAAAATGAAACAAAAAGTCACAATGCAAGATGGTGTATACAAAAACAACTTATAGTGTCAAGAGTTTTTTAAAGAATTTAATTTTGATATTCATCTGTATATTCACTCTTGAAATGAATAATACATCATCTGATAAAGAGAATATTGGTTAATCAAGTCCCAAAGTAGGAGGCGACGTTTCTGGTTGTGAGTGCAACCAAATTTTTTTACCTGATGCCAACACGCATTGTTACATTATTCAAAACGGCAGTTTTGTGGAGTGCGTTGCGCTGCACCTGGCATCCTTTAGGTGGCAGTAAATAACTAGCATTGTAGGTGAGCGTGATGACGTCAGACGCATTTTTGGAAAAGAAGCGCGCAACGTACGAGAAAATGACCGAACAGAAGTATTGCTGGAGTTAGCGAGCGCGTTTATGAACCGAAGACGGTGTGAAGTTTGCTCAGCCTCGCGTTTATGCCATCATGTCGTTGCTGAGGCCGTTTAGTAAACTACCCAGTCTGAACGCAGCCAGCATCCTGGTAAGTGTGTGTGTGTGTGTGTGTGTTTTACAGCTAAACGCTTAGATGACCATGTTCCAGGAGGAGCTGCTCTCAGATGAGCTCGTAAACAAGTGCGTGGACAACAACTCTTATGAATACGCGTGAAAATCTGATGTTTTTTTAAAAGTCCTCCGCTGTGAAGGTTATACACGTCATAGTCATTTGGAAGGTCAAAACAAAAGCACCAGCTGTAATGTTTCAGTGACGCCCGACAGAGGAGATTGTCACTCTATTTTATTCCGACTGCGCACAAATGAGTGATCTTTAGTGAAAATTACCACCGCCCCTAACATAAATACGGTGTATTTGACTAAAATACGCTACGCGGGAACGTTTGTTTACCAGTGGTGGGTTAGAGTGTTTCTAGTAACACAAATACTCAAAAACTATTAGTTAATGTCATACTCAGAATGTAATATTCCATTGTAGTTACATTAAGACATGCTGCTCCAGGTTATGTCTTAAAGTATTTCTGTGAATTTCTGTGTATGTGTGTCATACTGTTTTCTTTTTCTTTGCATGTTCAAATATATATCGGGGCATGTTTTGGCATACTGAGGAGTTTTATTTAAACTTTTTTTAATCTCATGTGGCATTGTGCGACAGTATGAAGTGCAACCATTCGTTTTCATGCTAACATGTGGTGTGTGTGTTCCCCCAGCTGGTCGAGAGTGAAGAGAAGTTCCAGCAGAAATTAGCAGACACTCTGGTGGAGGAGACTGCGGTCACTGTGAATGTGTGAGTGGTGTTTCATAGTGCGTGTTAGACTGTTGAACCCATATTTACATTTCCAGTGAATTGGCTTATTAAGTCATATTTATGTTATCTTTTTCATGAGGGAGCAACTGGCCTTCACTGTCCATCAAGATCAGTTCAGTCACAAAGAGGATGCTTTTTATCTTTTTTTGGGGGGGGTGCAGGGGGGGTTGTAGTCTACCATTGGTGTCCTTTCTTATCCCCTTGGTTTGCTATGATGAGTGTATATTTAATTCTGCAATGTTTCCTGTGATCAGGAGACTTGCCAAGACTCTGCCACTGCCCCTGCAGCATAAGGAGACTCGTCCACGTATAGACCTGGTCGTGCTCATCGTCAACCTTGCATCAGAGCTCAGGTACATTTCAGATTCTTCTGCTGTTTGTATGTCAGTCTCCTTGATTGTCTGATTTCTAACCATCAGTGAATAAAGTATGGTATAATTTAGGTGCATAAGTATTTGTGACACTTTTTTTTTTAAATTTTGCCTCTGTGCACAACCGCAGTGGATTTGAAATGCATTTGAGATATGATTGAAGTGTAGACTTTCAACTCCAGTGCAAGGGGTTTAACAAAATAGTTGGAATAACGGTTTAGAAATTACAATTGTTTCCATCTATAGTCCCTAACCTAACTGTGTTTTTTTTATTTGATGGAATATGAATTTTACTTTTGTATTGAACTTGAAAATGAGTAAAAGATGAAATCTCACACCATCTATAACTTGACAAGATCTGAAAGACATTAAAATCCCATTTATAAGTTAAGGAACTGTTTCTAATGATGCTGTTAAACTCAAAGGCTCTGTTTTTGCTCAAACATTGATATAATAGAGTTAAGCAATGTTGACATTAGCTGCTTTGTTTTGTCATAGTTTTCAGTCAGCAGAAGCTTCCGTAAAACACTTGGACCCTGGATATTACCTTGGAAAGGTCTGCTTCCTGGTCACGAATGGTATGAAAATGGTTCACTCTTTAAATCGTTTGACAGCTTTACAATGTCTTCCACGTGAATGAGGCCAACAACATAAGAATGGAGCAGGAAGTGTCCAAGATTAACCATTTTTACGGGTTCATATGTTTCTCACGTTTCACGTTGTGTAAAATGCTATAAACTTAGCTCAGCCTTTTGACCCATAGTCCAACCTTTGCCATGTCTTATCATTGATTGGCCGCGTGCTGTTTGCTTCCATGTCTTGCAGCCAGGAGCAGCTCAGTGCCCACAGAGCGCCTTGACGCCATTCGAAAGCTTGCTGCGTCGCTCCATTGCGCTCTGCTTTTTGCAGAGGATCAGGTTTGTGTCGGCTTCTGTCAGGAAAACTGAGGATGTTTTTAAAGTCTGTGTGATTTCAGAGACGGTGTTCTGTGTTGTGCGCTCACATAGCTGCTCAAAAATGTAAAATGTTACACCAGTTGTTTCTCCCGTTTCTTTAATGTGAGACTAGTGAAATATCTCTCTCCTCCAGACACCAGATGGTGTGGCCAATGCTACAGAGAGGCTGCTAACCATCTTAAAGGTGGCAGCGGGTCTGGTTCCCATGGCTACACCTCTCTACCTGTCCAGCTTGACCCAATGCACGGTGACCTCAGACATTGACCAGCCAAGCTTTGATTAATTCCTGTGACCACGATGTCTTTCCTGACTTTATGAACATATTTATTTGTAGTTACCTGTACAGTTAATACTTTATCAACTGCCCTAACTTCATGTTTTTTTTTATTTCTGTATTAAAACCTTTAAACCCTTGTACTTTTGACCTTTAGCTGCTGCACTGTTTTTTCCTTGCTGGTGTTTTATTTGTTCTGAATCAGGGGAACTGGATACACAAGACCCTGTTAGCCATCTGTGGAGACCAAATCTGACATGACATCGCTCACACTGAATCAGAGCTAATGTCCGTACAAACACACTCTTGCAGGTTAGTACGAGGCATGAACATTGACCTTTCAGCACATCGCAATAGGAGAGCAGGTGTAAATAACATATTTTAACGGGCTGTTCTGGCTCCTAATGTTATTATCCAAGCTGGCTCGTTTAAACTTGGGGCACTTGGAAGCAAGGCATTTGATATTTTGAGTGACATTAGTTGTTTTTCTACAGTGACATGTCAAAAAAATATGCCGTGTGTTATTCAAGATTATTCGTGCTGATGTGTTTAAATGAGCACATTTTAAACCTACAGGGACCTTTAAACCCCCTAAATTTTAAAAGGGTCATTTCATCATGCCCGAGATGCCTAAATTAAATTTTTGTATGTAATAGGTTTGAAGGCCCTGAATGTCGACAGTGCACCTGCAGATGATTTCAGTGATTACAGCTTATTGTGTGCGTGTGTAGTCTGATTTTGATTTACATCTCTTGTCTCTTGACTTTTTTTTTCCCAGCACCTCACTACCTAATCAACTGTAGCAACTGAAACCACCCATATTTCTTAAACGATTCTATGCTTTGGTATCATCTAATACTCATCTGCACTGGCCTTGTAATGTTATTCAAAGACATTGTTTTTGTATGTATGTCATTTTATCCAGCACAGTATGTGGACCATGTATAACATGTCAACACAAGAAAATAACAGCTATGATCAAAAAATGAACTCACCTTTTTTATAATCTGCTGAAACTTGAAAATGAAAAACAATGGTATTGAGTGACCCAATGGGCTGTCCAATTCTACCTTCCAGATTAGTTCATTATTCAAATTCATGTACAGTGGATGCCTTCAGTGGAATTTGGGTGTTTGTTGTTTTGTTTGTTTTATTTTAGGAAGACTGCATGCAAATAAAACATGGTATTTTTTCTGTTTTCTACCCTATATTAATCTAATCTAGAGATAAAATCAAGGAATGTGTCTGCCCCTCGCATATCTTGAGAACCGTTCGTCTGACCTTTGTGGAACTTGGTAAGTGCATCTCAGGATTTGAGTAAGTTCAAATTTGGTACAATTTCGAGAGGTGACACATTTGATATGAATACATTTCAGATAAACTGGTGAACAGCTGCTCTTTGGCAGTGTAGGATGGGACAACTTGTTGACCTAGCCAATAGCTTAACACAGCTGACGCTCTTCTCACCCCTCCCCCTTTGTAACTGAGCACAGTTACTTAGCCCACAGGAAATGGTCATTTGAAAGACTGAAATTGCACCTGAAAGGACACTGATAGTTCAAACGTATTTATATTGAACTTAACTGGTAATTGCTACTCTATAGCAGTGTGGGATGGAAGGAAAACTGCATCAGCAACATTTACCTTAAAACACAAGCTGTAGCTAAAACACCTCACTCACAATCACATTAACCGTTTTAGACTTTTGTGGACCTGCAAATTCTGCGAAAGACATGTTTATTAGGATGTCTCCACTCCTTTTTCGCTTCTGCCGCTTTCCTGTCTACAGTTCCAGAACAGCATTTCCATTCTGAAAAATAACGGAGTCCTCGGTAACATTAGCTGCAGCTTCACAACTGTGCAGTTTAGCTGGCCTCCTGTGCTCAAGCGCGAGGTTGTTTTGTTTCAGACAGCTTTGTTTTGAATGGTCACTGCACGACTACTTTAAGACCTTCATATTTTTGAAAGTCTTTAATATGCATCAACTCAGAATGATCATGTCAAATTATCACATTTTTTAAAAAATGATAACATGTTAAGCCATAAACTGTCTAAGCAAGACAGTTAAAGTACAACACAATTAAGTTCCAGAAGTGTTTGACATCAAGTTTCATGAAATCTGTTACGATCCGGAATCACAAAAAAGGCCAGGACCCAATATGCAGAGACAGTTGAACAAAGTTTAATATAAAGAACTCAACAATAGAATAACTCAAAATCTCCAGCCTAGGGGGAAAAAAAACTGCTGGGATGACTCGGCAAAAACTGAAACGAGAGGAGAGCGAGTTAAACAAAGAAACAACCAAGAACAAACAAAGTGCAGCTAAAAATGTCTGGTGGGACAAGTATCAACGAAAACTAGAAACGCTCAAAAATGCTCAGTAAGTAAACCAAAATCGCCTCCGAAGAAAAGAGGGAAAAGTAACAAATGAATTATCACCCAAGCGGGGGAGAAACGAAAATAATTCAAAGTAGCAAAGGAATTTACAACGGGAGCTTCTGCAGGCTTGAGGCACGGGTAGGGACACTCGAGATAGGGCACAAGGGAAACACATGCGGTCAGCTGAAGGAGTCATCCGGCACTCAAATGCAGGCCGGGCAGGCAGATAAAGGCTGAGTCGATGAACCAAACTGTCATCAGGTGTGAGAGCACCGAGCACCTGGCTGCGCCTCCTACCTTGCCTCAAGGCTGCAGAGGGAGGAAAAAAAAAGGAAAAGAACATACAGAGGCAGGAGACACAACACGAATACAATAAAACAAAACCCCAGAACACAACAGAAATGCATTTAACAGTGCAACACAATTCATATCTTTCAACATTAGTTTATTTTCTTGAGAGATTTTTACCAGATTGTAGTACTTTTTGAAACATTTAATACTGTTTAACCGAAAAGAACCCACTGTGCCATCTGTCGCAGTGGGTTCCTGAAATGTTTCTTATATATCTTTACTCTTGACATTAACTCATGAAGTCCCTAAGCGACACTGAATGTCCTGGTTTGGTCATGTGATAATGCATGAATTTGGGTACCAAGGACATCGTTTCCAAAATGGCGCTACAATTCTTCAATTCATTTAGCAGACACTTCTATCCAAAGCAATGTGCATCTGAGAGCTCAACAATGCAAGCAAGGATCTGGTCAAGGGAGAACAACTAGAGTGAGTGCCCTGAAGCAAGATTCAAGCCTGAGTAGGCTGTAGGTGCCTAGGGATAGAGTGTAAAGGATTGGTTTTTATTTCTATCTCTTTTGCTGCACACAGTACACAAATGTGACAGAAAGGGGTAATTTCTAAAAGCTTGTTTCTTTTGTCACTAAAGGTAAGTTACAACCTACGCAACAATTTAATGATTTAATGACATGTCATACCTTACATATCTTCTGCCCTGACCTCATTTCAAATAGATATAAAACAAGTTAGGAAAATGCTGTGGTGACATATAAGTCACATCAGCCTTTTAACCTCAAATTAGTCACTGAAGAACGAATGTGACATATTTATCACACCAGGAAAAATGGTATTGAGGTGCTCAATGGCCCGTTGTCTAGCCCATGTTTTCCTACACGGAGAAATGGATCTGGGATCTCATCAGTTAATAATCAGACTGCACAGTAATTCAGTTGGTTGATGACAGAGAAAATGTCAAAATCATGACCTCTTGAAAATTTGTCACACACGAGGCAGCCGACATGACTGTTAATCCTTTAAAGTGGAAATAATTATCCGACTTAAACAAGTTGAACAAAAAGCTTGAATATGTCATCCAGTTGAACAGCACTGAGTATTTGACCTGAACAGTTTGTAAGATTTGGAGAGGGAGGCAGGGGTGTGTTTCCAAAAGTGGGACGAGAGGTGCTGTGTCTGTTGTCACGTCTCCATGCATGCACAAATGCACGCACACATGCACTATTAATAGCTTGGCTATCACCATGGCAATCATCCATCATGCAATGTCAGTGTCAAGGTCAAGCTCAAGGCCAAGCATCACGATGACCGCAAAGTGTTTTTTTTGGCATAACCAATGCCCTGATAATAAAAAAAAAATCTTTAGACAACTGTCTAAAGTTTACAGGACAAAGAGTTGTGCAGCATATAGGGCTGCTCTGAAAGCAACTGAGCTTCGTCTGCAATGACCGAGGCGCCACAACATTGACGTCCATATGGATCAAGTGACAAAGAGTTGACTGGTAAAATATGAGGGTCTGCAGTCATATTGTTGTGAGTTAAGAGCTGGACACTTGTTTTATTTGATTATGATGCGGCCAGTCTAACTGCTGGTCTGCTGTCTAACTAAAGACATTCTCTCTCTCTTGTTTTTATTATTTGTAAAGCATGACTTGCAATCCCCAAGCAGATGACAGATGAGTGATACAAATACCTTGTGTTAGTTTCTGTGTTTTTATACTATTCATAGAATTTCAGTGGCAGTATGAGACAAGCATGCAGTATGTTGACATTTATATACCGTAATCTTGAACAAGACGATTTTCATTATAATGAAGAACCAAGTTTATTACAGAGCGGTTCCAGGAATGACCACAATACAACAAAGATTCTGTTCAATTACCCCTTTATTAAAAGAAGCCTATTATACACTTCCATCCATACGTAATGTAATTTATTTCATAATCATGGCAGTGGTGTATCAAATTTTACTGCATCGTGCTCATCATATTTTGTGTATTTGTGCATTTTTTTAAGGTATAGATGGAAAGCTCTCCTGTCCGCTGTTTAATTTCAGGGTTGGAAGCCCAACTCTTTGTAGTTGGCATCCATGTCAGCGATGACGACCGTCATCACATTTCTCATGGCTTGCTGTCCGTTGGCATCAAGTCCTGCCTTCTCCGCCATGACCTTAACAATGATCTCAGACATAATCTGTTAATAAAATGCAGCACGAATTACACAAACCGCTTTCAGCATGAACATTGCAAACCATCTGTTATGAGGTATGAAATTACGCATGTAAAAGAAACAATTTCAAAACACAAAGAGACATTAGAGAAAGTTGGTTGCTAAAAACAGTTTCATGTACATCAAGCTCACCTTGAAGTTGTCAATGGGGACCTTGTAGTTATTGGCATGGGTTTTTGCCATTGGTTTGAGGATGGCTTCATGATTGCCTTTGGCCTTTAGCAGCTCTCCAAGTTTCATCAGCACAGTGGCACCTTGAGCAGTGACGGCCTGGTCTGCAGCCAGGTCATCGTCAGCAATGCCAGCAAACTTGGGGAAGAACTTTCTGGTTTCAGGGTGCTCCTTCAACAAACTGGATATAAAAAGGGAGGAAACAGCAGAGATTCTACACTGCCAGAGCTAGAGTTGTTGTTGAGGAAAAGAGGTGATGAACTGAACAAATAACACATGATTTTCGACTGCGTTTACAACATACAACTATATTTCTGTCAGTGTTGATAAGATTTTTTAAGAAATTAGAACTATACAGTTAATTAAATTAATAAAAACAAAAATGATTGAAAGTATCTTAAACTGCATGGGAAATATTATCTTGCCAGAGACACTTACCGCGCAACAACCAAGCCTCCAACGCCCTTGTAGTCTGCCTCCACTGGACCCCAACACTTCAAAACCACATCAAAGTCAGCCATGACTAAAATCTGGAGGAAAAACATTACAAAGATTACAGATTAGAGAATGCTGATTTAGGGAATTTGTTACATAAAGAAAGCTACTCATTTTAAATACTTTACATCAGCTGCCCTCGGTGAGTCATTAATGTAACCTCAGTGTATCACTGCACAATGTAAGAAGAAACACGACACTTGATGCTCCTAAAGCTATGACATCTTTATTCCAGAAAGTTAATATTGGGTAATTTTCTCAACATAGCTATGTTGTTTTCCCTCCTTGCAGTCTTTTCTCGAGTTGAAAACTCTTGATTGATTCAGTGACCTTGACACTTAAAAAGTGCTTTCTTTGCTTGAGTAGATAATAACATTTTCCATCAAGTAATTTCTTTGCATCTTAAATGTAAGATAAAATGTACCTCAGCAAAGTGAGGATAATCTAAATTTCCAGTTACTACAATGTTATGAGATGTTGTTTTGTTTTGCCCAAGCTGGGCAAAACAACTTGGGCAAAGCACAACACAACAATGAGCTTATTATTACAAGTTTAAAACTACGAAATAAGTAAAAAGACAATACCCACCTTCAAAGTTGGAAAATATCCTGTGTGTTTATATCAAATTCAATTCTCTATGGCCTGCCTCCTCCCAGTGCTGACTTTATATACTCCCTCTTCTGTCATATCACCAAATCATGCACCCACCACCCAACCCTGCCCCTGAACTCATCTACCTCTGTGTTCCCAACAACTCAAAGGCCAATATGGAAATTTTCCTTACACTTTATATTATCATTACATGAATATGACTATAAAACTGATAATATTCACCAGAAAGATGCACAAACATACAAATTGAAATGTTATTTGTGTGTGTGTGTGTGTGTGTGTGTGTGTGTGTGTGTGTTTGTGTGTGTGTGTGTGTGTGTGTGCATGTGTATCTGTATTAACTTATGTTAGATGTTTCACAGTTATTACAGACAAGCTCAGAGGCATTCAGTGTATTTGCTGATTTATCTGTCCAATAATATGGTAATTGTGTGAATAACATGCATGTCAGCAAAACTTGGGCTATCTGTGTATACTGCTGTAATTTCATTACATATGATAAAAGTTTATCATAAAGCCAAAAGGAAAAAGTAAAATTGACTTAATTTATTAATTTATCAACACAAAAATAAGACCCTGCTACAGACTATTGATCAAATGACTGCTTTCCTGCTTTCCTAGACATTGAAGAGTTATATTTCATAGATAGGTTGCAGATACAAATTAATCACGTCCAAGACTTTCTGAATTATGTTAATTAATTAATTAATTAATTATTATTACCACGACTTTCTTTATATCTCTTTTCTAATGTGCTTTTCCAGACATAATATGATCCACTTTATGAACGTAATAAATGTCCACAAAATCTAAGCACAAATCTATAACATTTCAATTACACCCTTTATCTATATACAGTATATTTTTTTCGACCTGTAACACCTACTGTGGCAATGTTTCTGATTTACTAAAAAAAAAAACAATTCAAAAGTGTGGGGAGGGGCAAGGGTCTCTGTTGTTATCGTGTCATTGGGTAAAAAGTAAGCTCCTCCTCTTCTCAATGGTGATTGGTCCACCTAATAATCCATAACCCGGAAACAAGTACTCACCATAACCTAACGCGGATGGAAAAGCGCCGTTAGCTCTGTCTTTATTTTTGCCCTCAAAGTAGTTTCTGTTTTGGTTTATTTGTCTTTTTTCGTAGGTTTGGGTTTCTCTGTGTGGTCAGCTCCAAGATGATGCAGGTTCTAAAAAGCGTCAGATACTTAACGTCCAGTACGATGAAACAAGCAGGTACATTGTCGGCGGCGCAAGCAGTCAAAAATGTCTGTAAAGCTATTGACACCTAGTTCATAGTTAGCTTAGCGTGTTCGTTGAGTTGTTAGTGTTTCCGAATGAGCGCTACACTTGTTTCGTGTCGCTTCTTTTCCTTGTGTAACCAGTCACCTGAACAGTTGCTGTGTGGTGATGCAATTGCTTTACGTGTGGACAAAGAACTGCGGCTGGACACAGATGCACGCTCAAATAATTCCAGTGTTTTAACTACCATTACTTTCAGACAGTAACTGTTTGTTTTTTTTGGAAAGAAAGATAAATTAATTCATTATAGAACTTATCACGGGGAATTTCCAAACATTCACCGTCTCCAAAATTATCAAAATAGATGAGTATTTGTTTTTTTTCTCAGAATGAGTACTTACTGTATGCCATTCATAAGCAGCTCATTTGTGAAACTAAGAGTTGTATTTTTAAATTAGTGAAGAATGTCCATTATCACAGTGTCTTGGAGCTCAAGGTGAAGATGTCAGATTTCTTTTTCTTGTTGATAGTGCACAACTCTACAGCTGCGCATACGTCTATTGCTTGTTGTTTGGCCCTAGCACATCGGTATGTCTATTGCTTTTTTACTTTTTTTTTTAAATTTTTTTCTTAAGTTTGCAATAAAAACGTTTTTGAAGGTTTTTTTTTTTTTTAACAAGAGTATTGATATTAATTGTGAAGCACCATGGAAAAAGCTGAAAATTGTATAATTGGTCTATATATAAATAAAATCTGATTTAGCTTTGACTAATAGTATAAAACTAAATGATGACAGATTAACAATGACATAATGTGAGAAAACTGCAAATCGTCATATTCTTCTTTGATAAATGACTGATTATTGTGTTATTATTGAAATCGCCAATGAGTACGTTTTTATTATTCAACTGATCAGTCGACTAGATAACAAATATTTGGTTAAAGCGATAGACATAATGTGACCGGACTTTTTTACTAAAGATGTATTGGTCTGTTGTTCTTGTAGCAAGTTATGTACCGCAGCTGATTGAAAGTGAGAGGATGTCTTCCCACGGGAAGCCAGCCAGGTCTCAAAATTGTTGAGTAAGACCTCTTTCTTGGACATTACAGCAAACCAGATTATGTTTTTGTCCAGTTTCAGATATCTCTGTTCCAGTGCCATGGGGAGAAATCAGAGGTCAAGTGTGGGGTCCTGATCATGGTCACCCTGTGCTTTGCCTGCATGGGTGGGCTGACAATTGTTGTACATTCAACACTCTCATTCCCCTTCTACCCAAAGGTAAGTCATAAATCATATGGGTGCATTTCAAACTGCTCTCAGTTCATGATTTTATGAGTTTCTTCCAATATATTAAGATGGATACTAAAAAAAGTGACAATTTTGGAGTGCCATCTTTTAACTCAAAGAATGTCTGCACATGCAATGAACATGCAATTTGTGGCTATGTTTACTGTCAGACTAACTTTATGATCATGACAGTATTCAGAATTTGATGCAGGTCATATAATGGCACTTCTATTTGGATATTTCTAGGCCTTATGCTGAATGAAGCATTTTCTGTTAAAGATTTGGAATTTGCTGGTATTATTGATTTAAGAACACTCTCTGGGCATTTGTGCATGCATTCAGAATTTGTAACTTATTTGGGGTTTTATAGTTGTGGGCAACACGCAACCCCTCAACCATTTAAAGTGATGTTTGTCACTGGGAAAGATTTGAAGGTAAAGAGGATGGTTAGAACTATTCCACAACAACCCCAAATGTCAGCCAGGCAAGGGCCCAAGCAGCCAGAGCAACCACATCCCAACACAGCCAGCAGGATCCAGTGTCATGTGCCCCGAGAGCACCATGCGTCCACCCAGAGGGAGAACCAGCTGACAGCCACAGATCAGTTCACCCAACATGGTGGCCCCACGCTCCGCTATCCAGAACCCAACCACCCCCCAGCAAGAGCAGTGCCCAGGGTCCCTCACACACCCCCGACCTGTGTCGATCCCTGGCAGTGAGGCCCGCTAAACACGAGTGAGGCCAGGACCCCCCAGCCACCACCTGGGGGGGGTGGCTTAGGGGGTGGCTCAGGGGTTCAAGCCCCCATGGGCCACCAGCTACACCCGAGGACAAAGCCAGCATCTCTCCCCCAAGCCACAGATCTTAGCTGGCTCCTGTCGAAGAAGACAGGGAATGTGCATGTTTGTTGATACAGACACTGCTACCACTGCCTTTTTAAATGACAATATTGCTATCTGATGGCTGATATGCATTTAAGCCCTGTAAGTTTTATGGACAGAATTTTGAATTTTCAGGTTTAAAACAGGAAATTGTACTCTGAAAAAAATAACCGATCTCTCGTTTCCCTCTCTGTCACTCTCTCTGTCTTTCGCGCTCTCTTTCACTCTCCCAGAATGCAGATACGTAGCAGTAGACCTGGTAGGTCATGGTCGCTCATCACACCGTCCTCCTGGAGTCTTTTACTCCTTCCCCTTATATGTGGCAGATGTTCGCAGACTCATCGATGGTGAGTTTGGTCCCAGACGTTGCCGAACATGTTTAGCACCACTGTTAGAAAACCTCAGAGTATTTATAGAGGCAGATGTTCATAGTCATGGGCTTTCAGTGGATGATATTAAATAATTGTGTCATAGCTTTACAAGAAATTTTGTTATTTGAGGGTGTTGTTTGACACATTTTTTAGGTATTTTCTCTGATTATATGAACAGAAACAGCTTGAAATAACTGGGGTGATGCACCTTTTTGACTTGAGATTCTGTTGAAAGCTCCTGTGTGATTTCTGCACACATTCTCCATTTAGACTGATTAGAAAACATAGACAATAATGTGTTATTGATTTCAATCGTGTCCAGCCCTACACACCACTACTGATATTCTTTTTAAATGAAAAACAATCTCAATTGTGTTGTGTGCTGAGATGCTGAACCTGTCTGATGATCTGTGAAATTAACTTCCACAGCTCTCCAGTGGAGCAAATTCTCCATCATTGGTCACAGCATGGGTGAGTGCAGCTTTACAGCAGAGTGAGATCAATTAAAATGTTTCTGCTACGTTATATTCACATTTCTACATTTGCATCTTTGTTATTCAGGTGGTAACATTGCTGGAATGGTGAGCTGATACAGCTGATAAAGCCTCTTTCATGCAGTATACAAAGACACTATGATTTTACAGTCTTGTGTTGTCATAATTTGAAGACTGTGTTTCTCTCAGTTCAGTGCTCTGTATCCAGAGATGGTGAATGCTGTCGTGCTGCTGGATTCCTTTGGGTTCTTACCCACAGATCTGGTAATTGTTAATATCTCTTTCTGTAGTACTTATGTATGTATAATTTATTTTCTAGTTGATCGTGATTTAACCCGAGGCCCCCACCGATGCTCTTTAAAGTTTTTATGTTTTGTGTTGATGTTGTTATTCCAAACGAGTTACAGTTTCATGACTTGCACATTTTTTCCCACCCTTTAATATTTTCTCCTGTTTTTTTTTTTTTTTTTTTACATAAAGCAAGGCTTCAAAAGTGGAGCACTAAGGTTTGCCTAATTGCATTCCAGCATAGGGGACACAGTGTGGCGGAGAGGTTGACTTGATTTTCTGAAAGAGATCTTTCCCTTTTATGTTGGGTATGTGGGAGCTGATGCTGGTTCTTCTGTTTACACAGCTGCAGATGATATGCACAGTTTATGGATATGCATCTGGCACACGAAAATTATAGGGAAGCCGTCTGATTTTGGCAAATCATCATGCAAACCCAATTACCTTAGATGTTGGCTCAGAATTATCAAAGCAATCATCTTCATTTTTATTATCTATGAATGAAGTTTGGCTCCTGAAATTTACATGACGCAGTCCTGAGCAGATGTCTCACTCTGCTGGAACGACGGAGCCACTGGTTAATGAATTGCAGTGTTATAGACGCCGATTTGTAGAGACACAAAAACTCAACCATAGCCACTGTCAGTGTTTGCCTGTCAATAAATCATTCATGACATTAACATCATTTAGTGAACCAGGACATTATAGTTGAGGGGAAAAAAAAATCACTTTTGTCTTTGCATTGCTGAACTGTACACCTGACTAATCATTAATTTAAGTTTACAGGATGGGTAGTTTCAATTGTACTAGCTGTCAGAGAAGGCTAAATTTACATGTTTGCCATTTTAAATGGTGTTATGAAAGAAATGCTTTAATCGAGCAAAGATACACAGTTTTGTCCTTTGGGTCAACTTTATCGATCACATTTGGTTATTGCATTCAACTTCACCCTAATTTGCTACAGAAAGCTGTGCTGAATAACATACTATATAGAATTGCTTTGCTCATTGATATCTCATTTTCTTGTAGAAAGAGATGCCTAAAGCAATGAGCCAGGGGATGGATGAGATGCTTCAGTTTGAAAAAAATTCAAAGAAGAACGAAAAAGTTTACACTTACGAGAAAGCAGTTCAGAGGTATCACTCCTATCTCTTTATGTCATAAGGGTTTATACAGGTCCTTAAAAGGGTTAACGTGTTTAAACTATGACTTTGACAGGAAACGTTTATTGGATTAGTAAGATAATGTTGCGTTAGTGGGTATAAAGGCACTCAAGTTGCATGGAATGTCTTATATCTTTCATGCATTTATGCCCGTATGAAAATCTGGCAAAATCTTGAACCCATTATAAAATGTCTTTTTTTTAAATCTTAAATTCCATTTAAAAGGCGTAAGAAGAAAGATCAGACAAGATCAAGCTTCTTCAAAGATCCCTTTAAGTTTGTGAAGAGTTCTTTCACTCAGTAGAAAAGCAGCAAACTCATAACATCAAGGAAAGCTCTCGAAACCCACCTAAAAATAATCCACACCGACAGCCAGAAGGGCAGGCACCTTTCCACCCAACATGCCACCAATACACCCTCCACAACATCTGCTGGACCTCAGTCCTCCCAAATGGAGTGAGGTGGAAAGAGTGGTAGGTCAGGCAAGAGCTGCATCCTCTCTTGTGCCCAATGGAATCCCATACAGGCTGTATAAAAATGCACCAGAGGTACTA
>CAAKHG010024467.1:7751-40371 GCA_901007715.1 Dactylopterus volitans
AACACAAACACATGAGACCAGTGTTGCCAAATAAACAAATTCTTTGCCTTGTTATGCAAATAGGGAAATTATAATGGAGGAAACTAACTCAACCGCAGGTTTGAGGCTTTAAAATGAGTGTGTGTGTGTGTGTGGTGACAAGTCCTCTTTTACGATGTTGAGCAAAACTGCACCTAGATGTAGATAGTAGGCCTTTGTTAAGGTGTCTAAAATGCAATTGCGCACCTTTTCCCTTATAAGCATGAGGGGCACCTAAGTACAGGTCCCTGTGTACAGTTTGCTGAGGTGTGAGGGACTTCACACAACTGTACAGAATGTGCCTGACTAAGCAGGGCTATGGGCTATGCTGGAACCACAAGTGATCTCCTCTGTGAGTGCGCTGATGTGTGCATGCACATCAGCGCACCATATCAGGTCATACTCTGGCCTGTAGCCACCATTTAATGGCCCAGGCCAGCTAACATCTTGAACTGTTAGGCCCTGTAGAGAGAAGAACACAAAAGGAGCAAAAGTTGCTCGTTTAATCAAGCGTTTCTCGAGGACCAAAGGCCAACAAGTATTAAGAACATTATTGTTCTGAGCAGTAATGACAACTAGCACTTGACAACTATGACCATATAGAAAACACTTTTTACTTCTCTTTTCCTCTTCCATGTCTGGAGGCCACAGACAGTGACGTCAAGAGTTAAGTGAAATCTTATTTCCATCTCCCTGTTGTGCTCCGCTCTAAAATTTCATTCCAGCTATGACCCACATAGAACCACACGCAAGAAGGCCCCAAAAACATGTTAAATAAACACAACTTCTGTTAAAATAGTAAACACAGTCTGGTTCAGTCTGGAATATGTGTGGGCATCCTGCTGTCTGAGGGAGCAGTTTATTTCAAGCTGTGGCTGAGTCATTTTTCTGCTCATGTATGGCCTCAAACAATGATACTCACTTGGGGCGCCAGTGAACATGATGGAGAACAGGTTGATTCCCATGGTAATGGCATAGAAGATAGGCAAGGCTCTCAGTCCATTAGGCACTGGGTCTTTCTACAGGGACAAAACAGATTCATTTGAACCAAGTTGTGTGATGCAAATAAGGAACTGCATCAGAACAATGGTGCCGTTCCTAAATCCAATTCATGCAACAAAGGCTACCTCCATTTGAGCATGGACTGCTATAACATATCACTCCAAAAAGTTCTTGTCTCACTCACACAAAGACACACACACACACACTATGTACACTGCAATTACTGCCAGCTTACCTTGTGTAAGATGAACACGCGCACAAAGTAGAAGAGAACGCCTGACATAATACCAGACAAAAGGGGACTCAGGAACCAGGAAGCAACTGTAAATTGAAGAAATCACACCCTTAAAAAACACTTGAAGTTATATTCCACACAAAACACAACACCCTACAGGTTAAACACAAAACTAAAGCAGCAGATGATGAATTTTTCATAGAACTTCTGGGGAGCTTCTTTCTTCCCTTCTGTGATAATAGTAATTTTGTTCCAGGAATCATCTTTCCTGCAATCTAACCTCTAACGTCTTGCTCATCTCGTACCTTTATCTTATGTCAGTTTTAAAGTGGACTAAACCATTTAACTAATTCAGTGGACAGCAGTTGGCTATATTTTAAAAACATTGCCATTTGTCCTGTAGGCAGATAAGGTGAATTAATTCAACCTTTATATGCACAGTGTTTCTTACAAAGACCATGTCGAATTTCAAGCTGCAACTTGACCGCATGGCTCAACACCACCAATGTCACACTTTTTTGTTGGTTCTAAAAGATGGGCAAACAGTCGGGTTTACATCATGTTTGAATTTCCTGTAGAAGAAGAGGAACAAATCTGAAAACCATCCTCTACTGCATCAGCTACAAGAAATGAGTTTCAAAATCAAGGGTGTACCTGTATATTCCTGTGATGCTCAATACTGTGCCTCAACAACTCATTAAACGTCTTACCTTGCCTTCTGTACAGTCTACTATAATATGAAAAAGGTAACACTGAATCACTATGTAAGTATGCAGTATGTCAAAGGCAATGCCACATTCTGGGTGATGTAGATTTAGCCGTCAACCTGAATTGTTGACCTATATATTGATGGTCCCACAGACAAAACACGAGCGAATGCATTGTGATTACACTGCACATTGGTCACACCCTCCCACTGCATCAATATAGTCTGTGAAACAATTCAACAACACACAGAGGACAATTGTAGGTCAGCTGATTAGAATGTGACTTACCAATTCGGAGGAGTTGAAACCACCTGACTCCTTGCTGGCCTCTGGCAACCAGAGAGTAGCCGATAGTAGCACCAACAATGCAGTGTGTTCCAGAGATGGGGAGCTTAAGAAAGGAGGCCATCAGCTGCCACACAGCAGAACCTAATGAGAATTAATACATTGACCACATTAGACTCAGCATGCTGACCTCACCTGTGCTTTTCCACACTCTTTTTAAGAGAGATTTAATGAAACTGGGTTATAATGTTTTTATCCACTCTAAATATGTGCTGCATGCTATTAAAAAGATTTTTTTTTTTTAAAAAATCTGCAATAATTTACAAACTTATTTGCAGCACTATTCCCAGGTGGTTACATTACCCACATAACCTAAAAGCAACCGGCAGGGAACTCAAATAGTTATGTGCCACCACGTTCTGTTTGTAGGACTCAGTGAGCATGTTTAATTACATTAGATACGCTGCAGGTACTCACCAACCATGGCGCTGACAGATCCAGCCATCAACACCTGCTCCGAGCCATTGTACATGCCCACGTCGATGATACCCTTGCGGATGGTTTCGCTTACTTTGGCCCCGAGGAGCACAGAGCCCAGAGTCTCAAAGACTGTGGCCAGAATGCAAGCCTGTCGCAAAGTGACCACCCCAGAGCCCACAGCTGTGCCAAATGAGTTGGCAACATCATTGGCTCCCACAGAAAAGGCTAAGATGAAGGCGATGATGAAACCAACGACCACCAGCCATGTGTATTCCACCAGAGCAGTCTGGGTTACTAACCCGACAGTGCTGGCTACTATTATTGCAGTCGCAGTTGTTGAAACCATGATTCTAGGCTATGCAGAAATTACTTCACAATCTTATAGGGAATGAGTGTCACAATATTCTTATATAAAGTTATATCTAAAGAAAAGCTAGTAAATTACAGGAGGTATATGGTAAAAATAAATAATCTTTCTTGAAGCCCACCCTTTTAAGAGGATATCTCAAGATCTAACAGTGCAAAAATGTGAAATGGATCTATCTGGGACCAACAAAGCAAACAATTTGAGGTCTAGTGTGGGCTAATTGCTATCCAGTAATGATGCTAGAGCTGTTGCTGTTGCTCTGCTGCTGGGCAATCAGGCTGAGTGAGAAGGCCATTGTGGAACTTTAACTGCAGATGAGCAGGGGAGCATCCTGGAACACAACATGGAGAGACAAAAATTGCCTCAGTCATCAGTTTCTCCACTTTCATATCAGAGTTAAAAGGGGGGAAAAAGGCAAGAACGTTAGACAGTGACGCTGTAAAGCAAAGTCAGTTGCGGCGACGCGGGTCTTATTACAAAATTAGACTACACAAACTGGAGTAGTTTGGAGAAACCGGTAGTAAGCGGTTAGACCGGAAGCAGGACCTTTTATGGCTGTTGGGTGGCCATGTTTGGTAAATGTCGCAGGAAAAAGATCCGGCGTGCCTGTAACACCAACGTCTTCTAAACTTTTTCTCCTGGACACCATCCGGACGATTATGTTTTTTTTTCTTCCTCATTTACCACCGACGACCGTTACCGGTCGAGGAGTGTCGACAGGAGAATATAGAATTTCCCCCCGCGGTCCCACGTGTCGTCATTCATTCATTCATTGAGCACGTCCTACGACACGAGCACCCTCTGTTCGTGCAGCTTCACGCGACGGCAACACACACACACACACACACAAACACACACACACACGACGCGGGCTGCGTTCACTGCGTGTTTGTTGCCCCTGCGGCCATTACAGCGACCCCGCCAACCGACAACATTGTCTAGTCGTGTGTTCGACGTGGATTCCCGAAAGGGGGGCTACAACCGGAAGTGAATTTACGCAACATGAGCCATGATGTAGTACAACCGACGTACCGGGTGGACAATGACCTCCTGTGTGCTCAGCCGGTCTCAAGTGAGATGGCAATAGCGTGCCGGACAGATGGTCGCTGCTGCTAAAGGGCGGCTTTATGTTAACGTCAATGGTAGTGTCTATTTATTCACCCCCGGTTCGAGCCCAACGGACCGGAGCGTTGACGGCAAGTCGCAATCAACCGTTAGCTTCCTTACTACATACCATAATCGTGTCAAAGCCAATTGTTAGTGTAACATCAAGGTCCGTGCTACATTTATTTCGCCAGCTAACATGTTAGCCGAGTCCTCCCAGCTGGGTGCGCAACATAAGTGTCCTCTTTACGGCTAATGTTAGCATTAGCTCAACATTAACATCACTTGATTTTTTTTTTTTAATACCCACGTCGACTGAATAAACCACCGGAGATTGTTTTTTTTTTCTGAAACAAGCATAATGTTTTACTCACCACACGTTCCAGGTGTCGGTCCTGTAAAGAATAGCTCTGACTAGCCACTAAGCTAATTAACGCGCGCTCACAACGTACGATAGCGCGCGCGGGATAACGAAAAATTCAGCGGATCGGGAGATAATATTCGCACGGTTATGGGGAGAGAGAAAAAAAAGCTGCCCTCAGTCGAGATAAAGCGTCCAATTAGACTACGCAACTATCTGAATCGATGTAAAATAACAGCCTCTTCGAATCCAGAAGCGTCCGAATTTGAATGGAGCCTCACCGCCGCATGAGTGGAACTTGCTCGTGCTGCTGAAAAGGAAGAGGAGGGGGACTTATTTTATCATTGGATACACCCTTTCCCGAGGCCCCGCCCCTCTGCCGAGCTGTCAGCACGACTTCTCTTTTTCTTTTTCTTTTTTTCCCCTCTTCACTAAACTCGATCCGTCATACACAACAATTGAGTCGATTTATTGAATACTTGCCTCCCCCGCCTTTTTTTTGTTTTTTGTTTTTTTTGTTTTTGCTATTTACAACGCTTGTTTGAGTCACTGTAACAACCTCATGACAGCTGAAAGGGAAAAAAAAACAGCCGGCGGTGATGTTAGAGTCATGGCATGAAAGAATATTTGTCATTCATTCTAGCGCATTAGGCCGGAAGCGACAACAACGCTGAACAATAGTTTTTTTTTTTCGCCTGAGGCATTTTTTTTATTGTGTCAGTTTAAAGAATAGAGGACATTATTGCACGCACTCAGCATGCATTTACTGTATTAATAATAACAATTCTTGGAAGGGAACAATAAACACATTACATAGCCTAACCACAGTTATAGAAGCCTTACTTTTATTTCCTGGCCATGTCTTTCCTGCCACTTCACATCACTTCTTCCGAGAATCATGGAAAATGTTCTCTTTCCTCGTCTATAAAGCAATGGTCGTGAGTTGCTATTCCTGTTCCGGCGTGTAAAGGCAGCATCTGACAAAGTAAGGAGCGACGATTATGCCTGGAAAAAAAGCAAAACGGGATAAGGGAGTTCTCCGCTCCCAATTTCCAGAATTTAATTCAAAAGATACAACTGAGAGCAATTCAGCAGTTACAACTATAATATATAAAGGTTATATATTGGACTATGGATTCACTGTTACAGATATATCTGTTCATTATTTTACTTGAAACAATTAAAGTGGTTGATTTTCCCTCATTCGTAGCCTGTAACCAATATGCCGATGTGACTCAAACATCATCTCCCAGCAATGGTCAGAAAACGACTTCATATTTACTTATGAAAGAGACACGTGCTGTTCTCGCACAAGGTCCCTCAAAGTCATCTTAACTCTTAGTCTTATGATAGTGAAATAGCCTCCATGAGCAAAACACATGTGACTCTAAGTAATGTTTGATGAGTAGAGCAAACACATGGTCTCAAGGGTTAAATTAAATATTTTCCCAGTTCTGTTGACTTCAGCAATACAGTGACATTGATGGTGAGGGGTAATACATTGTGTTCATATTTTGTTATATTCACCATACTCCTGGAATATGTTGCTAAATGTTAGTCTTTAAGAGGGAATAGGACAGGAACTGACTGCATGGCTCAATGAATGAATGGCAACTGCCATGCATACTGCTTTCACGGATTTCTATTAAAACTGATGATATAAAATAGCCTATTCAAGGAGGTAAAAACTTTGGACAAAGACCTCAGCCTGTATCAAGATACTGAGGGCGTGTGGTGTCATCTACTGGTCCATGGCAATATATCCTATTTACTGGACAGTTAAACAGCGCCTCCTGCAGGCTATAACATAACACTGTTACCACTCCCTTTTAAAAACTGCCTTTGAAGATCAACAAAAAGTGTGTCCTGTTTATCATGTTAGACAAGCCCCCACAGTTTCTAAATTCATTCTCCACATTGAGGAAATGCTACTTTCCTGATATGAAAACGCAAAAGCAATCAGTGATTTCATCTGCAGGGCTTTATCAGACAAATTGTGTTGTTCAAGTGCTGAGAAGTGTCAAAACAACAAACAGTTGACTGTTTTCAGTCACAGGGATACAAGATTACATCCAATAAAATAGATTGTTGTAAGATAAAAGTTTTTTTTTAATTATTTTATCATACTTACCTCTTTAACCTGTATAGTTATTTGCTGTAACAGAGCTTGAGGGTCATGCTTTTAGACTGATATGTTAACTATGCTAAGAGCTGCTGTGCTTTATCAATATTAGTCTATTACGTTCTTCCCTTCTTCCATGTTTTTTGCTGGCCAAATATTTTTATTTTCTACTTTTTTTTTTTTCTTAAATATTAAGCATTTTTTCACAGAAAAAATGATTTAAGCTAATTTTTTTTAAATTTGATTTAAGCTAACTGTGCTTTGTACGATTTTGCTTGCTACTTCTGCCTCCTTGAAATATGTTCACTTCGTTAAGAACATTTAGTCTTCCATAATACTTTTTATAAAACTCATCGACTCTGTAAAATATTAAGCCCCCCCCCCAAGATATTTTTCTTATGAAATGATTGTATATGCTCTGACGTCTACCGATTCCACTTTGATGCAACTCATGCTGAATGACGTCACCACAGCTCTCTCGGGACATTCACGCTCTCTGCATTCCAAGGTCAAAGTAGATGTATTGGTCGGTTGAGCTTTTTTTTCCACCTTCTTTGCTTTGAAAAAAAAAGCCCTATCAAATCGTGATTTTCTGCAGGAAATGAGTTTAATTGTTTGGCTTTTGAGTGCAGCGCCGGTGGACGTCCGTCTCCGCACCGGTGACTCGGCCGAGCGCGCATGCGAGCATCCACCTGACCGGCTGAATACGTGTTCTCCCTCCCCCCTCAACCCCCCACCACACCCGGAGCAGCGGGGCCGCGCGTCCGGGCCCACCCACTCACCTCCGCGATGCGTGCTGGACGAACGCAATTACGCAAACACTGGTGCCCGAACGGTACATTTTTGACTGACTCTGCGGACGACCAATCGGAATTGCGAATTAACAGCAAATGCCCAATGGACGACCGAGTTACAATCCCTAAGGCGGGTCTTCCGGGTGGGCGTGCAAAACACGGGAGGAACAGGAGGTCAAATGCCCTGCTAGAGTTTGGCTAAAACGTGGGGATTGTCTCCTGGAAAGATTAACAGGTAGAGCGTTGCGCTGGAGTTTAGGTAGATAAAGCAGTGTACAGCGTAGAGATTAAAGGTGCGGTTCAGCATCGAGTATCGCGAGGTTAGGTTGTAGTTTGTCCGTGTGTTGCGCTAACGTTAGCTACTGCTACATGTCGCGTGCTCGCCGAGAGCACACTTGAGTAACCGATGGATTTCGCGAGCTGAAATGTGCATCTTTGTATGTGCAGAGGCACCGCGCGATATATGTCTACATGGTCCACAGGTCGATTTCCATAGACCTTTAGCTTGGCTGCGAAGTTGATTAGCTAGCTGCCGCTCCGCGCTGCCTTTGGCGTTTATTTTGTCTTTGGGAACTTGTGTCACGGTCACAGACGTCATGTTTCACTCTGTGCCTCGTCTGCCGATCTGCGAGATCGGCGTCAACACGGCGAGGCTCCAGAGCAGGAGGTCACTGAGTTGGACGCTGGAGGAGGGCAGGAGAATGGCTCCGTGGCTGGGCAGGGGCGCGGGCCTGCTGCTGTCCTGGCTCCAGAGGGCAGGTGTCGGTGCCAGGGAGGCTGCGGGGTCTGGCTCCAAGAGGAAGGGCTTGCTCTCCATATTTGTGGACCACTGCGGATTTGTGACCGGCCAGAGGCTCCGGCGCGGCTGTCAGATCGGCGAGCTGTACTCGAATCTGTACTCGGAGCGGACCAGGTGGACTTTGGTTGGCAGCATATGGCGCAGATTTCAGAGCAAGCACACCCCCACCGGGAAACTCATCGCCGCGCTGGCGGGTGTCTTCATGTGGGAAAATGAGAAGATTCAAGATGAGGAAGTTAACAGGTAAGAAAGTGTTCCTTATGTTCTTGTCACCGGGCGTGCATATGGGTGGAAGATTACATCCAAACACCAAATTGTGGAATACCACAAATCAGTGTGTGGCTGTTCTAATACCTCACTAACACACTTAACGTCGATTTGTCCCCCTTTTCACACCCGTCTGCGTGTGCAGCGAGTTCGGCCCTTTTATTGCGCTTTGCACTTATTGTAAACTGTCCAGATTAAACACTCACTGCTGATCCCTCATCCCTCTGCAGGTGTGGACTTGAATTGCAGGCAATGGAAGCTGCAAAATCCCGAAATAATCCTCCTGGCACAACTGCCGGGCAACTGGACCCTGGCTGGGAAGTTGTGATAGAGAAGAAGGACTTCAGAGTCTGGAAGCGGCCCATTCCCAACAGTCACCTCTATGAATACAGAGGTCAGCCAACTCACAATCTGGCATGTGTGTCTTGGGTTTCGCAAACACACATTCAACAATCTTGTGTGTGCATCTTGGCCGACTCGTGTGCTTTTGAGTGCTTCCCTTTTCGCACCATGACAAAGTGTGACTGTATTTGTGCTGTTTGTCGCCTGAGCAGTGAACATCCGTTTTTTTGTTTTGTTTTTTTTGTCTGTTTTATTGCAGTGTTGGGCTCCTACAGCGATGTAACGCCAAGACAGTTCTTCAATGTGCAGGTACAGACTGTTCAGACGCGGGCCTGTAAACTTCGCCTGCGCATGAACTAGCTTGCGTTAAGAAATTATTAACTATTAAATATTTAGGTGCATGTGCGGCGGCTCCTCTCGCTTATCCGTTACCTTGTTGCACAACCTACGTGTTTGCACCGCACGTGTGGAGTACAAAAGTATCCACAACTCTCCATGTGCTATATTAAGCGTACCCTTGGCTTATGTCCCCCCCCCCCCCAGTTGGACACAGAGTACAGAAAGAAGTGGGATTCTCTGGTTATCAAGCTTGAAGTAGTGGACAGAGATGTCAGCACAGGCTCTGAGGTTGTGCACTGGGCGACGCATTTCCCTGTAAGTGTCTGTTGTTCACCGTTGCGCTTGAAGAAGTTCACTTTTGTCGTCAAGGCAAAGTATAAATGACCTTCATGTACCTTGTTGTCGCTGAAAACAATTGCTAGCCTTGTCCTGAGTCGGTAGTTTGTGCCACTACTACGTTATGTAATCGTGCCATATCTCCCCTCTTCACAGTATCCAATGTACTCGAGGGACTACGTGTACGTGCGACGGTATGATATTGATTTGGAAAACAACCTGATGATCTTGATTTCCAGGTACGAACGATGCGTTTCTGAAGTCAAACGTGATGCAACAATTGACAAGCAGCTTAAGTGAAATCGGCGGCGTTGTTCACATGTGATTCCGTGGTGCAGGGCTGTGCAGCATCCCCGAGTTCCAGAGACTCAGGACTATGTGAGAGTTCATTCATACCAGTCAAAGATGGTCATTCGCCCCCACAAGTCCTTTGACGAGGTTTGTGTGGCTCTGCGACGGAAAAAAAATGAGCCCATCTTAATCGGTTCCGTTTTGCAGCCTCTGATTTTGCTTTTTTTGTTTCTCTAATCCTCACAGAATGGATTTGACTACCTGCTGACCTACAGCGACGATCCTCAGACGGTCTTTCCCCGTTACTGCGTGAGCTGGATGGTGTCAAGCGGTGAGCGTTTTGGTTGGCAGAAGGCGGTTGGAGCTGCGTTTTTTATCAATGGCGCAGTTGTTTTTTCTAAGCAGTTTATCTATCTGTTGATATTCTTCTCCAGGGCCAATAGCCTACTTTATCCAAATCCTCAAATTTTGGTAGCAGCAAGGGGCTTAATTGAATAGCTTACTTGCTTAACGGTTTGAGCACTGAGACCGGCCTCATTGGACACCACCTTGAAGTTCATGCCTCATTTTGACAGGAAACAAGAAAATGTAGAGTAGAAATGCGCTCCATACAGCACTAAATACCTCCATACAGCACTAAATGCCAATCTCTGCATATGTTTTTCATCTTTTGATGCTTTTCCATGCACATTCTGCCTCGATGATAAAGCAATGTCTCTCCTCATCCGCCCGGCAGGCATGCCCGACTTTCTGGAGAAGCTGCACACCGCTGCCTTGAGGGCCAAGAACCTGGAGGTGGGGATCCACGACTACGCTGCCGTCATCAAACCGAGCGACACCAACCGCCAGCTGAGCCAGGAGCGCCTCGCTGGAGAAAGCAAACATGCCGGCGGCCCTGGACAGATCTACGCTTGAGACGGGACATTTTATAGAACCGAGGTTATGTTTGTGTGTCTTCACTTGCACTTGAACCCGACTCAAGCCCTCCGAGCCCAACGTTTTAGGTTCACCGTGTGAACTTCAAGTGGAACCCGCATTAAAGAGAAACAGGTGGTTGAATTTGCCGTAGACGCGATGCCACAAGAACAATGGACCGCTGGTGGTGGTATTATTGTCCTTTTGAGAAAATGCTCCCATGGAAATTGTCATCCCGACTGTTGGCCTTTATCCCATTTTTTTTTTTTTTTTGCTCCAACAGATATTGAATTATACCACAGCATTTTTTTTTTTTTTTTTTTTGCTGCCTCTGGTAATGTGTGTACTACAGTCTTGGTGAGACTGAGCCAGGATCCATAATTGTAGAGATGCTCTTGCCAAAGCAGTTTGTCTCATTTAATCGTTCCATGTCTCGTCTCCCATCCCTTGATGAGGGCTGACTTCAAATCTTGCCTGAGCGCCTGCAGCCACCTCACTGGCGTAGTGGCTTTGCCGAGATATGGTGAAAATGATTATGCAGTTTTGAACATAGAGCAGTAAATTCAGTATATCCGGCTTCTGGTGGATATTGTCACTGAGATGTAAAGCTGTTGCCATGATTTCTGCACTGATGGAACTGAGGTGAAGGAGAACCTTTTTTTTTTTCTCTCTTTCTTCCTTGCAGCACGAGCGATCATCTTATGACTGAACAGGACGAATGAAACTAAAAGATGCCATTTTTGGATGATCGGCTCACAGAATTTAAAAGGAGGACTCTAGGGCTTCTCTTTGTTGCAGGGGTTGGTCTAAATGTGCTGTCGGTACATTTGAGGTGTCTCACGCTGTCTGACTCGCTCTTGTCTGCTCGACTGAAACTGCCAGCATCGACTAAGCAGCCTTCCGAAGAAAAACCCGTCCTTCAACATTAGGGGGCACAGTGTCTTATAACAACCACGCAAATCCTCAGATGCAATGGTACTAATGCACTTCTGTTTACCTTTAGCAGCTCAGAAACCCTATAGAGAGACGTTTGGCGATCTCATGAGAAATGCAGCACTTCCTCCACTTCACTGTCCATCTTCATTTCATGTGTGTTGAGGGAAAACCGTTTCAAAAAAAAAAAGTCCTCTTTCAGCTCAGCAGTTTTGTTACTCCCCCCCCCAGCGTTGACAGCAGCTGCGGCGAGTGTCACTGTAACTTATGGGTGTATTTTGTAAATGTTCTTTATGTTCTGTACATCTTGTACATTCATAAAACCACAACCGTGGCGGTGAACGTGTGTTTTGAGTGTGGTGAGCTCTGGGTTGTTGCTCTTGTATCATACTGCAATTTCTGTTCTAGGTGTAGGTCCTGCTGATACTCCGTAGATCTCGTCCTTCCAAATCGTCCCTTTCGCTATGTAATGAATTTCTTTCGGGGGGGGGGCGGTGTTATGAATGTACAAAGAGTGCGACACGCTGGGAATAAAACATTGCCTATAAAAAGAAAAGTTTACAGCCTGCTGCAAAGATCTTGAAATCCATTTCCTTAAAAACATCTCACATCGAAAAAGTTTCAAAATGTCGTGAATGAGCTCCCACATCCTGTTCGTAAACCGTCAAGAATATACATGTAGAGCTCTTATGTAGGTACTTTCTTTCTCTTTAATGTCTAAAAATGGCAGTGAGGTGAGCCATGTTTGAAATGTTAAAATTGTGAGGAATTAAAATGCTACAATTTAACCTTTTTTTTTCCTCTTGAAGAAATAGAACTAAGATGAGAACATATTAATCATGAAACGCATGTGTGCAGCCTGCGAATGTAACATTTTATCGATTTGTCAACTCTGTGTGTGTGTGTGTGTGTGCGCGCGCCACCCGCAGCTGTCAGTGTTATCCTGTTTGGTGTGATTAGCTACCACATGGGAGTGATACGAGGAAACGGAGTAATTGTGTCAAGCTGCCGTACTTCTAACTGTGATTTTGGAATTTCAAATGGAAAAGAGCTACTAATAAACATCTCCATGAGCACACTGTGTTGCATTGTGTTGCGCTGCTAGACGGTAGAGGGGAGTTCTACGGGCGCCGTGTTCAGGCAGGGCAGCAGCGGTCCGTTCTAATGGGATAACCGGTAAACCCTGTATTCCCTGTCTGGGTGGAAGGTCAGTCAGAGAGGCTTTACTGAAGGCAATGTCTCCTTAACCAATCATCTTGGATAATGTCGGAGCGGGGGAACGCTGATGCGCCAATAAAATGGCTGGATTGTCGGGTGTCCACGCTGACTCTTAAATAGAAAGGGGCTATGTCGTAATCTTGTTAGTACCATTGTGCTTCGTAAATACAGATTCTAATGTATGCTTGGGGGGGACAAAAAAAATATTGATTTGTCGGTGCAACCAGCAACAACGATATCTATCAGTGCGACTCTTGACAGATATGACTGCGAAACTCAATTTTATTAAAAGGGGATTTTTTTTTTTTTTAAGGAGTATGTTGACAAATGCATGCATAAATCTCTCAGGGTGCATTGCTTCAATCGCACATAAAGACACAACATGATGAACTTTATTGCAGTAAAGGTCTTTATGACAGAGACCAAATCCAAAAGTGTGTTTTCATGGGACAGCTGCAGCACGTGGAGTGTTTGCAAAAGCTCAGCTAATTAAAACAAGTGTCACAAAGAAAGGGGGAGTCCGGCTGATACATTTGAATTTTATTGGTCTGATGCACTTGAGATTTGACTTTGACTCGCGGGCCGAAGTCGAGGGCCCGATGACAGTACAGGAACAAGAGTTTTACCGTCATCACCATTCCCAGTTCATAAATGCGCACATCAAAGACACACGGGCCCGAGCGGCTCGGGCATTACGCAACGTCTCACCGCTTGATTTATGGGTCAGTGGCAGTCTGAGCACAGCACACATTGTTTTAATAAATGACCTCCAGCAGCTGCAATTATTAGCCGTAGTTAGAGGCGCTGAGCACTTAACTGTAATTGATTGTTTCCACAAATCTGAGAACGCTGCAACCGGCGAGCTTGTAGGAAATGACAACCTTATCTACTGTCTGTTAATGCGAGGAGACCTCAGGGCTTCTCTTTCTCCTTTTAAAATCGGTCCTCGTTCAGAGTGAAAACACACAGGCTGGGGAGATGATGTTTATTATAAAGACAGAATCATTCTCCTGCATCTTAGAATTCATCACGACATACAACACAAATGAGCCATAGAAAATAAATAAAAAAAACTCAACAAAGAGTAATTTTATTGCGTTTTATGGACGTTCTTACATTTTTGTTGCAGCTTAAATGCACAAGTAAAGACGGTACTTGGTAAGACTTTTTTTTTTTTTCCAGTTTTTTCCAGGGATTCTGGCGTTACACTGATCACAACTGAAGGCGGATAGTGCTCACAAGCCTCCAAGGTGCTTGGCGCAACCATGGACAGAAGATGCACTGCATGGTTAGATCAAGCACAATGGGGTCCTGGGCAAAAGACAAACACCCATCACTGATGTAGCTTCATCTCCGTACGGGTCAACCGAGAGGCTCGAGGCAGGCGCGTGAGAGAGAGTGCAACGTCTTGATGCCGTCGTCAGACGTGGCTAAGTCATCGTAGTGGAGCGTGATTGAGGGCGTCATGAACAGAAATCCAAAATAAAAAATTTAAAAAAAAAAAAAGAAAAAGGAAAAAAATATGTACAGACATATAGGAATTAAAGCACTCTCTGGGTCTTTTTGATTTGAAGGACGGTCCCTGATTCGGTGGTGCCAGTGTGAGAGTGGAAGTCCAAGGGTGTGAGGGAGGGGTCCCGGCTCATGGATTTATTAAAAAAAAAAAAGAAAAAGAAAAAAAAGAAAAGAAGAGGCACCATTTACTGTTTAAAGTGATCAGAAAAAAACAGATGGATTAAAAAACAGCTGGAGAATCAAAAAGAAATTAAAAAAAAAAAAAAAGATTAGTCATAGGTCACCCTCACTGCGGAAAAAACGGGCTACACCCTTCCTGCGCACAAACTGCGTCAAACCCCACCCTCCCGTCCTCCGCCTTCTCTCGGGCTTGAAAAAGTGACTAGAAAAAAAAATAAAAAATTCTATCCATTTTTTTTTTAACTT
The DNA here is from genome assembly GCA_901007715.1 of Dactylopterus volitans. NCBI lineage: Eukaryota > Metazoa > Chordata > Actinopteri > Syngnathiformes > Dactylopteridae > Dactylopterus > Dactylopterus volitans. Next base: position 22,608 of record CAAKHG010024467.1, read on the forward strand.
TGCAAAAAACAACACGACATTTATCATGAAAAGATTTACTCCGGGCCAGAGGAGCGGCGGCGTAATCAAATGAGCTCTCCATCAGTCTACTGGGCATTCTTCAGATGATCAATGGAAACAGAATTTTGGCTTGTTCCTCGGCAGATTTGTTAAGAGCCACTGCATCTCGGAAAATTTGGCTCGTAACTTACTAAAAAAACAAGTCTTGGCGGCCACAAAGACTGAAGGACGACAGCTACAGTTTGCTTGACGTGGTCCATCTGAGGACATTTTCCATCTCCTCCGACTAAAAATGTAACCCGCTCCTGACGTTTTTTTTTTTTTTTTTTGGCCCTGGTAACCGAGTTACTGGTCACTGGAGTGCAGTGTCACCAGGCATGATACCATCAAGCTAAAAGAGCCCCTTTCTGCATAAAGGTTCCACAATCTCGTTACCGTCTCTTGTGTCTCTTTCGGCTCCCCTGGGACTTCAGGCTAAAACGTGGGGGGGTGGGGGGTGCGCGGTGCCATAATCAACTTAGAACTCTGGCAACTGCACCACTTTGTGTGATGAAATTACACCAGAATGTATGTCAATGCGTCCCGGAGAAACCTCGCGTTCGCGGTGACCAAAGATGGGAGGTAGTTTGGGTGAAGATGGAGGGCGGCGGCGGCGGAGCAGGACTCTGCCTTTACAGGACGATGAGGATGTTTGAAAGGGATGCAGCATGGTTGATGGGGCGGTGTGATGGTTGGTACGCATGGATGATTGTGACACATAGTTACACATCCTTACCGTCTTTATGGAGTCATTTTCTTTCAAAAAAAAAAAAAAGGACGAAAAAAAAAAGACACGGACAACCACAATCAGGAGCTCTTCTTCAGGAACTGCCGTTCAAACAAGTGCGTGAACCTAAAGAGTGTCGTTCTACATCGTTTTGTCATGAAAAGTGTGCGACTGAAAGCAAAAATATCTCAAATGTCTTAGAAAGGCCTTAGAAATGATCAAGTCAGCTCTGCAGAAATGAGACTTAGTGACTTTTTCTGTTCTTTTTTTTTTTTACAGTCTTTAGAGAAGTAATTTCTGCATTTTAGGTCTTTAGGTCTAAAAGAAACTCAAGAAAACAAAAAGCGAAACAAAAATCAAAGCAAAAAAAAACAAAAACCCAAAACCAAACAAAAAAAAAACAAACAAAACCAACAACCCACCTCTCCGTCCACTGGCCCCCAAAGTCGCTGTTCGGTGCCCAGCTTGGTGCAGCCGGTTGAGGGTGACAAAGGCGAGCGGGTGCTCTGAGCTGTGTCTTGGGGTCTTCCAGCTTGCTCCACTGGAGCCAGACTGTCCTGAGTGCGTCCTCAGCACCCTTCAAGTCCCCATCTCCTGCCCCTCCTTCAAGCTAGGAGGAGTTGGCGATGTTCTCTTGGGATAGGTGCACCGGCAAGGAGGACTTGGTCAGGCTGGGATTGGACGTGGGTTTTTTTTTTTTTTTGGGGAGAAGGGGGGGTCCAATTCCGCATTTCATAAATATTAATACAGAGTCCTCCCTCTCTAAATGGGTAGATTCTTTAATTTTGTTAGAGGGGGAAGTGCTTTATTCACTTAATGGCTTTTATTAGTGCCCGGTCTTCAACTCTTTCATTAGCTAAAGTGCTGCTATAATTTACAGGGTAAAAGAGGGGTGGGGAGAGAGGCGGTGTCTGAGGGTTGATCCGGCTGTTGCTGGACAGGCGGGCGATACCCTCAACCACTGCAGCTTTTTCCTAAAAAGTGGCTACTCTTTCAGAAAGAACTCTAGTCTATAACATCAAATCCACTCGATTGCATTCTCATTAGTCCATTAGTGCTGTGAGCTGCTTGTCTTGCATGCACATTGACTTTTTTTTTTTTTTTTTAATACATCAACTGGCTTGAATCTTGGTGCAAAGCTGATTGTTTCTTAAACATTCGAGACTAATATTAAGATGCGGCGTGACATTAATGAATGGACAATGCTCGACTTTCCGCAAAACAACGGCTCGCCATGTATGACCGAACATGACTTATTTCGTCGTTTTGCGAGGCGGTTGTTCCGTCTCAGCCACACCGAGCGCATTCGTGTCATCAGGCACCGAGCGTTGCCATCGTTCCGTCTTGCACCTGCACGAATATCACCTTTGAGTCAGCGCAGATGAGCGCGAATGTAAAAGCTGGTTGTTTAAAGAAGCACATTACACTCACAAGCTGTACTAATATACCTTTCTCTGCGTTGCATTTTGCTTGAGGAAAAAAAAAAAGGGGAGTTTGCGCAGCTGCAACGAGACAATCCCATATTCACCGCGTCTGCTCAACTGCATGCGTCTATATTATTGAGTTTGAAGTCTTTTTTCTCTTCATTTAACTGTACCACAGTATATACTTGCTCCTGGATACACCGGCGCCATCCACCGCAGTCGCCAGATAAGTGTCGGGTGCTTATGCGCAAAATGGCCGCTACATATCATGCGAGCTACACCATATTGACTTTAGATATTGCAGGGACCCAGAGTGCTCCTGGCTCTGATGAAATGCTCTTTTTTTTTTGCCCTATGGAGTCTTGTTAGTTGTGAACAGCTGGTGTATGATGTCCCCAAACTGTGTCTGAGTGAATGAACTGATTAACCTGAGTGGCCGTCCCTCCCAGAGAGAGAGAGAAAAAAAAAAAAAAAGGTGGTCGGGGGTGTGGGGGGGAGGGGCACCAGTCTGAATAACTGCCTTCATCATCAATGTCACGTAAATCACTTAGCTGGACAGGGCTTTCAAATGAGACTTTTTTTTTTTTCTTCCCTTTCCCCCGCCTTCTCCTCCCTCCTCTGAGTCAGACTGAAATGGTCATGGTCATGCTGTCGCTCCGCGCCGAGGGGAACCATGTTAATGGCGACGCTGCTGCGCGGGATTCAATGATGCAACCTTTCCGTGGCGCTTATCGCGGGGTCATGCGTTGTAGGGAAATCGCCTCGCTCGCCCAGACTGAGCGAAGTATGACAAAACACGCATGCGAACATTCAATCCGTTCCCAGTGGGATAAAGAGACAACGATGAACCAGAAAGCCTCATTTCTTTTTATTGTAGTTTTTAATTGTAACTGCAAGCCTTAACCAATATTCAATATGAACTATTCATGGTCTTAAGTACTGTGGGGTCTTTAAACATGTACATTCATGTTGTTGCATTAAAAAAAAAAAAAAAAAAAAGAAAAATCGGCAAAATACTGGGAACCACGTAACACGGATGCTCTGGTGGACATGTCTGCTGATTTACTGAGCAGCTGTGCACAACACTTTGTGATATTCAGGCCATGCAGCGATTTGGGAGGCTCCGTTCACTTCTTCACCAACTGGATGACGTCTTCGTCCTCCATTACGTGGTCCTTGCCCACCTTTTGAGGGTTGTGTTTCACAGACGATCCCCACACGAGCGCGCTGAAAAGAGGGAAATCAGCGTTGGTGAGCGATCCCTCCGAGGCGGCTGCTCGCCGCCGCCGCAAAACGCCTACATGAGCTCTAATTACTGCTGCGCGGTTCTGCACCGCAGAGCAACCTGGAGGATACGACGGCGTCCTTTTCCTTACAAAAGGCTCTCTAATCGCGCGAGTCACCGTTTGACCCGTCCATTCCCTGGAGGATGGGTAATGCTCGGCAGCACTAACGTATTGACTGATTGACGATCTGGGCTCCTCCATTTGGAGATCAGGCATCACCTCCGATCTTAATCCAAACTCTCCTGTTAATGCTTACCTCACCAGAAAAGAGGCCGTGTTTGGATAAACACACTCGGTGGCCACTTGTTATTCTGGCTTGAGGTGGCCATGAATATTTGTGCGCAAATGCTTCTGTAATATCGCTGGAGGCTGATGAGCAGTTTTAATGATTTGAGAAATTAAGAGAACTGATGTTCTATTTAGGCGATATACATGGTGGTTGCCATCAAAACAAGCATTTTTTTTTTGTTTCTCAATACTCTGCCTACAGATAATGACAATTTCACCACCGATATAACCAGGGAGGTTATATTGTCACACGCGGCTGATGCTTCGTTAGTCTTCCCGTCAGGATGGGTTACGCCGGGAAGACGAGGCCAATTGGTGGAGCGGTGTAACATGGGCCAAGGAGGGGCACATTAAATTTGAGGCCCATCTGTTAAGCCAGGTTTTACGTTAACCTTAACGGAGGTCTGCACTCTCCAAGTGCCCCTCTAGTTCTATAGGAATTTCATAAATGACACAAACACGATCCTGACAAATCCTCCCTTTAACATGGTTGACTTAAGGTCTAAATGTCTCGGTTTTTCATGCACCGCAGGAATTCATAATATTGATGTACTCAATAGAGACAAACCTAACGTCTGAATGCGAGACAACTAAAAATATGAAATGTTACATTTCTGGTCGGAACTACGCGGGATATAAACACACGTGGTCATAAATGTGTGGGGGGGAAAACAAAAATTCCCTTCCAAAACAATACTCACTACTTGAATTCTTTGATGAGGTTTTTGTGAATTTTCAAGCAGAAATCCTCCACCGCGGTTCGTCCATCAGGCAGCACGACCGGAGACGTGTAATCAGGCAGCTGGCCTTTGGGTTTGGTGTAACTGCAAATGAAAACAAATCATCTCACATTTTCCAGTCTGGAAAAACAATTAAAAAAAAAGATTTAAAAAGATTTGCTCTACAGCATTTACATCCATCGGCCCCTTGCTCCCATTCCCACCCCCTGCTGGTGAGTCTGCCGAACTCTTACATGCGCACGAGCTGCAGGTAGTCCCACATCTTCTCCAGCAGGTCATCAAAGTTCCACCGGTGGTGCGCGGAGATCGGGACACAGTGAGGTACTTTGTAGATGACGTCAAGCTCCTCGATGGAGATCTGATCAATTTTGTTGAGCACATAAATGCATGGGATGTAGACCCTGTTGGAACGAAAGACTGTCACAGGGCGGCTGGGCATGGAAATACTGCAAAATCAGCATTCAGCGGGATGAAGTGAATTCACACCTTTGTGTTGCCTCTTCTTACTGTTACAATCTTCTAAAATACACTTCAGCTATTTCATGTATGAAGCGACTGAAATTTTTTCCTGCATATTAAAACAGGGTTTTGATTTTTATTTGCCCCCCCCCACCCATTTTGTTTAATTTTTACCTTCATTTAAAACAGGAAAGTCATTAAGGACAAAATCTTATTCATCATGGGGGCGAGGCAAAAGGCCGAGACTCCAGAGGACAGGGTTATGAAAGTTAAGATAGCTGCACAATTCCAAACATTTCAACACACACTATAAATGGACAAACAGGGTTGCATGTTGCATTCTAAATTATCCATATCCTAAATTAAATTTGTTGAGATTATAAAACATATTCACCAAGGAGGTCAATCTTCCAGGTGTTTAAATAACGGGTGACATCCCTTAACCATTATAGTATGCATCGCATCTGTATCTGAAAAAGTGGCGTGTGTTCTGAAAATGTCTGGTTAGTCGGACATCATGTTTAAAATTATCTGCATTGGTGCAGGGGGGCGGGTGGACATGGGATTTATGACTCCAGAAGGCAGTCTGGGAATGTCTGAGGAATACCCGCTCTGGCACCCCAGCTTACCGGTTTCCCTCCACCACATCAATGAGGTCATCAGCTGTGGAGTCACTGCGCAGAGTGATATCAGCATTGTGGATCTTGTACTCTGCCAGGATAGTCTTCACCGTGTCTGCATCCAGCTCAGTTTGTGCACACTAGAGTGAGAGAGAGAGAGAGAGAGAGGGGGGTGTGTGTGAGATATGATACTGTCCACACAAAACAAATGCGCATATGAAATGCAGATATTCTGCAGCAGAGGAGAGCAACTGTGCGAAACCAACTTGATGCAATTTAATCTCGTGCATGTCCTCCAGAGGGCAGTGTTGAAAAGCCTTTCTGTGGTTGTTGCCAGGGAAATCAGTTCACATGCAGCAGCATTTCCTCATGTAGTGACTGGGGGCCTTCATCTACCTCAGGTGCAGAGACTACCAGGTCTACCGGGAGGGGGGGGGGGCTTTAATTTGTGAAAGGTCATCATTCATTAAATCGGCTCTGATAGGTATATTTGATCGCATTTATCAAAACGACGCCTCCTAGTTTCCTATTTATGTCCCGGAAGAAGTGCTGCATGCGGAGACCAGCAGAGCCTGAGAGGAGCCGACGGCTGTAAACTACGAGGCTCGGGAGTGGCGTCTCGCATCGCTGGAGCACAGCGGCTTTGTTTTCCATTTCATTTTCTGATGATTTTTCCGTGGAGGTTTCAAGCACTCAGGAAAGTGGGCACTTGCATATCTAGGACAAAAATATGGCCTGCCTACAAGATAACTGTTAATTTATGCCCTTTTTTACTAGCTGTGTCCAATCCGATCCATATTCACCAGCGACTAGGGGTGTGACACGTGTACTCCTACCAAACCCTCATGGTACGGACGTCACGGATCAGTACATGCAGTCATATGATGAATGTGTCTGAATGAGAAAAAGCACTGCTGTCACGCATGGCAGTGCCTGCACTCCATTCCAGGTGATGGTAATGCGCCTAAAAGCTGTGTGCCAACCACCATTAAGCAACAGAAGAAGATGAGGAGTAACTTATGGCGACTTCAGATGACACACAGGAACTGCAACGCCCGCCTGCCTCTTTTAAAATCGGCTGCGTGGGAACATTTCAGGTTCCCCGTGGACCGGAACAGCGATGGTGCGTTGCTGCCGCGTTTCGGTTTTTGCGGTACGTCAGTGGAAACATGTCGAAAACATATTAATGCATATTAGATGGCATCGCCCGGATGCTCTGATCACCGGAGCTCGGCAAAAGAAAAGCTCAACAACGTATCCCCGCTGTTTTTAAGAAGTCTCTACCTATCAAAGCAGAGGTGGCCAGAGACATTCGCGAGGTTATTGGCATTTGCATTTTAATTGCTATGCGCCCACACGCAGTATGAGATGACCCCATTTAAAGTACTTAATAAAAGTGCAGGAGCCTCGTTACAATGCTCCACCCTTTGCACGAGTCGTGACTGAGTTATGTGAGAGCATGTGAAGCTCCGAATGTTTAAAGATAACCTCATGTAAGTGAAACAAACTGAACCCATACTAATGCACACCTTTAATTTTTTTCATTAGTGTATTTATTCTGTACTTTAATAGCATGAGAGATGCTCTCCGGGTCTGCAGATGATTGTGGCTTATTGGCTTTTAAAACCATGACTGATATGAGAGCGTATATTTTGTTCACTGTCGAATGTTTAACACACTACAGGCTGTATCAAGCATCTCAAGTAGTTCTAAACCACATTAGGTGGACCAAACTGTAACTTGGATGACTGGGTTGAAAATAAAAAACTTAAAATTATACATCTGGGACTTGCTGTTGCTCCTTTCCCTGTCGTACCGAACCGTACTAAATCATGACCCCCAAAACCTGGATATGTTCTGAACCATGACCTCGGTGTACTGTCACGCCCCTGCTATTAACGTTTTTTTTGAACAAAGAAAAAAACAACCAGTAGCGCCACTGCAGCCTCACATTGCCACGATGAAGAGAGGCATCCATTTTAATAATTCTTGAACAGACTGTACTCATGTTATTTTCACACACCTCTGTATTCCTAATTTTGATCGGGTTTTTCATGCCCAGAGTTAAGAAAAACGACAACAGAAACGCAGGTTCTGCGCTTTGTGAAGGAACTTCAGCTGATCTCAACGGCAGTGGCCTGCTGTGGCAGCCATGGCCGAGACTGGAGCATAAAGGCTTGTTGGCACATGTGCGTTTCTTTCTCCTTGTTTTTTTTTTTTTTTGCCATCCATTTGAGGACCGGGCATCATTCGTTGGTGTCGGCCACTCCCCTGGCCGTTATGAGGGACCCAGTTTTTTAAATCGATTATCTGTTTTTTTTTGTTTTGTTTTTTTTTTAGAAAATGCTGCATACTTATAATGCTGCAATTCAGTTCAAATATTTAAAACTGCCTCTCTGTGCTCAAAGGTTTTCAGATGTTGGTTTAAATTGATGAGATACTAAAAATGTACCTGTCATCAAAACAAACGCAGACAATCAACTGCGGGTGTCCCCGACAACCAGAATCCGAAAATGTCAAAGAATTTGCATTCTCAGCAGACATCTCCTAACTGATTATCATTTATGGAGAAATGGTTCTTTGAGATAGTCTTGCTTGTTCTCTGCTCCTTTAGTTGGCTGAATAACAAGCAAGACACCCAGCCTTTACTGCTATCCTGCATATTTCTCAACTAAAACCCAACTTCAACATGCTCAGTGTTGAGATACTAATTTCGATCTCTCCATTAAAAGTGAAAAAGTCAAGAGAAGTTTGCATTCCTGTGAATGAACCGGCGTGTCAGACGTACCGTAGCCGTGAAGTTGATGCCCCCTTTGTCCTTCTTCTTGAAGCCGATGTTGGGTGGTTGCTTGTTAAGTCGGATGCCAAAGCCCTCCAGCTCGTGTTCTATTAGCTTCTTGTGAAGAAGAGGCTTCAGAACATCCAGCACTATCAGGATTAGGTTGCAGGTTCGAGCCACTAAAACAGATGGCGGCAGAAGCAGACACGAGTTAAAGCGCCATGTCACAGAACGTATCTGCAACCATTTTAAAAGAATAAACACCCCATGATTCCCCCAACCACCCCAAAACTAAGAGCACAATATGTCTGAGAGTAAATGTGCCTGTCAAAGTTTATATTGTTAGGAGGCAATTTAGGATATCTGATCTTCTAAAAGAAAGTTTGCCATTCTTCTTCCCTTATAGTTTCAAAACAAAAATAAAACAAAACAACCCTTTGGGAAGAATTTAAAGCTGTGAAATCATTTTCTATAACTCATCCTTATGATTTCATTTAGCCTCTTTACTGCCATTTGATGTTCCTAATAGCACCATATCTTAGTACAGTAATAATAATAATAAAAAAAAACACACATCATCAATAAATGACTGGAAGAGTCGCCAAATGAGCAGTCAAACTACCAAGTTTTAAACTCTTTAATGCAGTAATATGTCTCCGCAGGCTGTTTGTACTGTATCCTCTAGACTAACTGTGGCAAAAAAAACGACTCCTGCGTCGATATCAAGAGAGAAATTACACTTATAATTGTATTTTGCCGATAAAACCTGTTTTAGCAGAAACCTAATTGATCACATCATTACCTGCAATGACTTGTCTGCCTCTTCCTTTGCCATCTTTGGCCCCCTCAATGATTCCCGGGAGATCCAAGAGCTTAAAAGGGAGGAGGGCGATAAATTAAGTGCATAACCAGAGAAAACACTTTTACGGGCGCTGAACGCGCGAGATGCTTGTGTACCTGAATTTTAGCTCCTTTGTAGCGAATGACCCCGGGTACCGTTGTGAGGGTGGTGAACTCATAGGCAGCAACCTCAGAGTACACGCCTGCTAGGTTACTCAGCAGCGTCGACTTCCCCACCGAGGGGAACCCGACAAAGCCGACACGGGCGTCGCCGGTTTTGGCTACGTCAAACCCTGAAGAGCAGAAAGGTCACTCAAACCAAATCTCCGGTGTGATGCTTTCAGGGATGGAAAAGCTCAAACCATCGCTGCATGAAACCTAGACCAGTGTGCAAAAGGAAATAAAACTAAATATTTAAAAATCACGACCTCACCTTCCCCCGTGCCTCCCCCACTGCCTCCTTTTGGCGTGATGAGCTCCCTCCTCAGTTTGGCGAGACGTGCTTTGAGCAGACCCAAGTGGTGAGCTGTGGCCTTGTTCCTCTGCGTCCTGGCCATCTACGGTTGCACAGTGATGCCAGCATCAGCGTGAGCTCTCATTATTTGTCTTTGCATGACAATTTTGGAACGACCGCGAAGCAGAACGGAGAGGGTAATTTTTTTTTTAACCGCATTTTGGCAGAACGTAAGATTACTGAGGTAGAGAAGGAGATGGGCTATTTTAATTCTCAGTGTTCAAACATTTCCCCGTCTTGCCATCAACTCAGTGTTGGCCTGCTGATAATCACAACAGAGGCAGGACATAATAAAACAACCATGACATTAAAAATAGATTAAGATTTTTGATGGTCACTGAACATTCAATGTGATAAACAAATCTGAGACTCGTATCTCACTAGTCTTTGAATGTCAAGTGCTGTATAAGTACACTGTATTATCCGTTTTATTAATGGTGAGGACCTAATAAAAGGACCATTTGTCATTTGATTCTGTCCAACACACTCGAGGCGGTTTGGATTGGAGGCTGACTGGGCTGCTTTAGCGTGCGAATTTAAACTACTGCACTCCCACTTTACCAAAAGCTCTTGGTCAGGGACGTTTTTTTTTTTTTCTAAATTCGAAATGAAGCACCAGCATGAGTCCTGTCAAACGCGTCCCCTTTTGAAAAGTTTATTTGCTGCAGTCCTTAACGCTGATGGGTAGAACACTTAGGAGAAGCTTAGTAAACGTGGTGTCTCCTTCGGGTGCCTCTGATTTTGATGGGTATTTGGATTTAATGTTGAGGTTCCTGATGATTTTAGCACCACGTCAGACGTGTAGGCGGCTACTGACTGGACAAGCACCATCTGAGTTCGGCGCCTAGCGTGGACGAGCTAGACGCTATTAACTCTTCTCACTGAATTCCTAACACACTCAAAAGGTCGAATAAGGCGATAAAACCAATTCCGCTGCCGCTCCACCGACTGTCAGGAGACTGCGGCCCCCGACAATGACTAAATAATACGAGGCCTGACGGGGAACCTTCACTAGCGCCTAACAGCGGCTAGCGGCTAGCTAGCTAGCTAAAACGTGACTGATTCACTGCGTTAGCCGGGCGTCTCTCCTCCTCCTCCTTACCTCGTTTTCAATCTCCGCTATTTTGGCGAGTATGCTCATGGTGGCGGTGCTCCCCGTGTGGAGTCAGTCCTGCGGTAAGATGTTGGGAAGATTTCACATGGAAATTTTGGCTAAATCAAAAGTTGCTTCCCAGGCAAGCCCACGGGTCTGCGCGACGCAAACGCAGCCGCGTGTGTAGTCACGCCGTGTCTCGCGAGAATGCGGATTGGCGGACGTTAACGTGCACAATGTGGCGACTACAGGCCAAATAGTGGTGCGGAGACGGATTTTCAATTCTCTACTGAAAAATGATAATAAAAAAAATGGATGAAAGGATGAAATAGGCAAAGTTATTCAGTACTTCAATATTTGTATTGTATGTTGCAGAACTTTTATTTCTGTCTTCTTTCCTACCGCATTTATGGCCACAAAATCTCCGGCTACATCTTGTGGTCCTCTCAAGTTTAGGTGCCATTTGAGTGGTTAATTGCACATAGCTGTGCAGAAAGTTGTAAAACTACACTTCTGATGCAAAAGTAACAACTGAATATCACACAATGTGATATATCAGTGACTTTTGATACTCCCATGTAAACTTTGATGACTTATACTTCATTAACCAGGATGTAGGGACTTTTTTTTTTATATCATATTGGCACCTGGAGTCAGGTTAAGCATCTGAATGCTAAGGTTGGCTCTCAAAACACTTCTCGCAGTGCAATAACAGGCACCACATTTGCAGCATCCTGAATGATAACAAAACTGAATTTATGGGGTTGCAAAGCAAAAGCCTGAACTTTCTGATATATGGTAAAGCTTTAGAAAACGCGAGGCTTGAATGCCTACAAGTGGAAATCTCGGGCAAAATTTACACTTTGCTTAGTTTCTCCGCTCACATCCACCTGATTTTTCTCCTCAATGATCAGAAAAAAAATTAATGAGGCTTCCACACCTAACTTAAAAAAAAAGAAGAAAAAAATCAGGTTAAATGGACAACTTATTAAGTAATGTGTTTAAGGAGATGTCTCAGTTGTTAACGCAAAAAAAGCACATTTTATATGTTTAATACAAATCCTAACAATTAAAATAATGAAGACCAGTCAAATTGTACATTTTTATTGTTTAAGTCGCATACAGTATAATCTCTCATTGGTTTCTATGTTGCTGAAGTCTGTGGGCTGAATACTTGCCATTTTAATCTTCTGATTGACTTATCGATTAGAGGGTGGGCTGGTTACACAGGATCAGTGCTGCTGATCTGATGAGTGGCCACCCGATCTGCTCTGACCCAGGCTCGGCCCTGTGCACCTTGCAAAGGTTGCATTAACAACTAGGTGAATATTCATGTTTAGAGAGTATATTGGCCACATCAGGGCTTTTCACACAGTTGACACAGGAGACTGGCTGTATGAAAGGCCAAGAGGGAAATTATATCAAATCAAAATGGTTTGTTTTTTAATCAAAATCCGCTAAAATCAAAACTTCAAAACACGAGTAATGCCAGCCACTATTGGTAGATTTACCAGTTTTGCTTTGGATACATTTCTTCCAGATCAGACAGCTATGTCATCTAAAGCGTTTGCCGTAAAAAATAAATGAAATTTAAAGAGTCATATAATAAAAAAATATGTCCAACATTAAATTCAGGAAAGAACCGAATAAAATACTCTATGTATCTTAACTCCAGTCCGAGAAAAATTAAACCACATGCTAGATATGCTGAATCTGTCCTTTCCATAGATCCCCATTGTTGTTGGTTCAGTTGTAGGAGATGTGCTTGTCCTCATCAAAATGTATAAAAATAGTCATTTTCTTTCTAAAAGGTAGATACGGTGTCAGCGAGTGGCTGTTCTGCATTTCTTGTTGCCCGGCTGAGTTGACAGCAAGCATAAATAGCATAGGAAGGAAGGACAGGAGGTGAGACACAGTAAGACAGGAGGAAATTACTGAGCTTGTGCTCACTCAATGTTTCTGTCGACATGTAGAGGTAAGTTTTCTTTGTGGAAAAAAAAAAGGGACTTGGCCTGGATTCTTCAACACTAGCCGTAACTCCAGAAGTGACGACAATAAATCCATGCCCAAACATCTCAAATGTTCTTCACTAATGAGCGCCTTTACATCATACGTCAGTCAGCATTGAAGTGCATTGATTAAAAAGTAAGTGCAAGTACAGATTTTTGATGCATTCGTCTTGACTAGAGGATTAAGTTATTTGCAATGTCGCCCCGAAACCAAAAAAAATAGTCATTCAACGGGGCACTCTGCAAAAGAAAACCGCTATAGTTGATGCTGTTTCTAACCTAAAAGATATATGCTTTTTTCCCCCCTCCTCATTTAAAACTTTTTAAGTTATCTCTGAGTGACTGTAGGAGCCATTTTCATCTGCTGTCTGCTGTCACTCCGGGCCATCCAACGCAGCACTTTTCCTCAGTATCACTATCATGTTCCCTGACTGATTACTCAGCTTGCTTTGAGGAACACGGCAACTGAATGAATCCAGCAGAAGCACAAAGTCTGTGAGAGAAGCACTATTTTAGTGCAATAGTTTCACACTTGGTAACCTTGCCACCTAAAACTGGCTACCTCTGCATGAAGATGGAGTAGAGTTCCTATCGTAGCCCCATCGATAGGTCTTTAAGCGCCATTATTTGTAGTCATGTCACCAGAGCAAGGATAACAACATCTTTTGAGGTAATAAAAAACAAATAACAGCATGTAGTTATCCATTAAAATGTATTGTCCCCAGTATTTTGGATTCTGTCATCAGAATTTGGATAATACTTATTGAAACCATAAGGCTTTAAGATAAATGCAACTTGGCCATATGATGGCAAAAGTCTTCAGTGGAGGCGATCCCCCTGGACTCTAGCTGCTCTCAGAGGAGGTGGGTGGTGCTGTGGAAGACGACCTCCGTCGTGACACTGACTGCGAGCGCTCAGGGCTGTGTTTGTCATAAGGCTGGAGCTGCACCTCCAGGAAGTCCCTGTGCTGCTGGCTGATGACCTGACTGATGAGTCCTGGCAGAGCCTGCAAGTTACTCAGGAGAGTCTCCAGCTTTGTCTCCAGCAGCGCAATCCTCTTCTCCATGTCCTCTCCCCTCTCATTCAAGTCCGATACCATGTCATACATGATGTTCTGAGTCTGCAACGGGAGACAGGAAGCACATTTAACATCATCTTTGTCCAAACTGGCTTTATTATCTTTCGATGGGCTTGAAAATACACCTCCAAAATTCACACGCAGATTAAACCGACAGCTGCATCGACACCTAAATAGACTTCAATACAGTGGAAAGCACTTTGAGCTATCTGATCATTCCAAAAACAACTATAAATAACAGAGAACCAAAGCATATCTATAATTAAAACAGAAAAATATGAACTCTTTATCACCTCACCAACGCATCTAATGCAAAATGACAATAGCTGATCAATAACATCAAAGAGTATGTCAGTTATTAAGAAGAATGTAATTTATTTAAACTGCTGCACTTTATTATAGTGCTGCAAAGCGTCACTGTCAAACGTATGGCTGCAGCCTTGACAGGCACCATGCTTTCTGTAAAAGACTCAACCTCCAAGGACAGATTTTACAGGAACAGTTTACAGGTATTCATATTTTTGATCACAGCAGAGCGTAGGAGCCTATGACCTTGAGGAGGTAGGGAAGGTGCCTGCTGACTTTGCATGATGCTCTTTCGATGCTTTCGCCGCTTCTTTTATTACTTAAAATCCTAAAAAAAAAAAAAAACGCAATGAAAAATCTGTGTCACACTGGGGTGAACTGAGGCGATGCTGCCGGGAGGCGGGCTGCAAGGTAGATTATTCAGCTGTAGGCTAATAATCCCTGGCGACACCATCCGTTACTTACCTTGTCCTCTTCTGACTTTAGGTGGGAATAATTGGACAAGTTGTTTTTGTGAATCACTGCTGACTAAAGGAGCAACGGCACCTCTCAACCGCGGATACGAGGGTTTCACTTTGTTATATTGTACTAATCTAACACTTGGTAGCTTGTCATATACAGATTGGCCTGGAAATTCGTAATCTAAACAATCTACATGAAAGAAATGCTACTGTAATGAGGCGCCGGCTCGAACGCAGAGATGAGATGAACTAGCGTCATCTGTGAATAATGAAATGAAACGCAGACATATTGAACAGCGGAGACATGAAATGCTAGAAACCAAGAAAAGGCCAAGTAAACCCCACAGGAACAAACGTCATGAATCGAGGATGAAACTGATGGAGCAAGAATATCTGTGATTATTTCAGATTCCACTTCAAGCGTGAAACAGAAGCTGCAAACTGTCGCCACCATCTCAGTTCTGGAAAAACGAAAGTAAGGGAGAGGAGTTGAGGTGAGAGTGGCGGCGATCACTTCCAGTGACAGCTTTGGAGGTTAATTTTGCAATTTGAAGACATATAATTCAGTCTTGAGTACAAAAATGGAGAAAATGCTTTTTTGGGGGGGCGGGGGGGTTGAAGTACATTCCTTTAATATCACTGAATGAAAAAAAAATTGATGTTTAGTGGAGGAAATGAGTCAGGGAGGGGGTGGTGAGGGGGTTACATAGTAATCAGAGGAATTTCACGTGTTACTGCAGTGGTGATTCTGCTGCCATTGACATGTTCGGCTCCGCTCAGCCCCGCTGTGGGAAGGGTAACTTGAGCTGCACTGCCCTCTTATGGCTACAGACGCTCACAACGCTAATTAAAGAGCCATGCTGATTGGCGCTGGCTCCACGCCATCTCGTCCAATGTCACGTCCCGACTCTTGCTGCCGTTTTACAGGGTGAGGCAATATGAACTAATACCTTTCATGACATGCTGGCCCCTGTCCAGTCTGACTGTGGTGTACTTTTGAATGTCAAAGCCTTTCCCTCCTCCCCTCTCGCTCTCTCTCTTTCTCTCTCGCTAAGCTTCTACTTTGGGCTGAATCATCAGATCGCTGTATGTCTCTTCCCAGGTTAGTGTTTCTGCTGTGTCAGGCTGGCACACTGCCTGGACTTCCCCTGAGGTATGTCAACTTCTGTTTCGACTGTGCATCTGGAGACAAACATCACACAACACATAATGCCTGGGTTCTGCTCACACAATTTGGTTGTTGGGGGGGGAGGGTGGGGGGTTCCTTGTCGCTCTCATTCAGTAATTTCCAAAAGGACACACCATTTATTTCAGACGGTAGAATAAAACACAGGACTCTGGATCTCAGGTGAGTGCAGACAACCAGAATCATCACACACATTTTCTTTCAGCACATTGCGAAACGCCTGTCTGTTCATTTGACACCTGTAGACTTTGATCATATAGGAAAACAAGGAATTCAGCGAGTGAGCCGGCATGCATCATAGTCAATCACACAAACTCATCAGGACCGTAGCGTGTCCTGATATCGAGCAATGCAGCGGTGAACCGTTAGGTCTAGCTTACCTTAGCAAGGTCCACTAGTGAGTTTGCTTGGTCATTCAGCTTGCGTTGCTCCATTTTAACACTTCTCAATCTGAACACAAGACCATTCAGAACCCAATGAATGAGCGCTATCAGAGTGGATCATTGAATTCTGTGCACACACAAAGGCATACACATGGAGAACAGTCCTGGGACATGCACAGGAGGATGTGTGTAGAAGAATGCAGAGATCGCAGGGGGTCAGTCTGATTGGTTGAGCTGCATGCAAGTGGAAAGGAGACCACAGAGATAGGGGGGGGGGGGTTGGGGTGGGGGTTCGAAGGTTGAGGCTGCCTCTGAGGAGGATGGAACCTGCTCTATGCTCTACTCAACCAACGCATACGCCGATCGAAGGGCACGAAGAAGAGTCATATCAGAGCACCGATGCAGTGTAAACATATCTATAACTTTTGCTCTGCTTGGTGAAATCACCCTTTTCCCTCCATTTAACAAAAACAGTCGTGAACAATTTATTTGTTACGGAAACTTTTTGATAGCATATGTACTGTTCACCTCTCAACACCTTTAATATTAACATATAAAAAAGTGATCATAATTGAGGAAAATTGAAAGATGGCACCTCACCGCTCAAAAAGAAAATCCTGTTATAAAATCCTGGATAGACAATGATGCATTATATGGTTTTAAAATTCAGAAATGCTATTTCTGCACCTTTTTAATCGGCACATTCCTACTCCCAGCTTGTCAAATTTGTACGCCTGGTCAGGGACGCTTCAGCGATTTGCCTTCCAAAATACAATAAAAGAAAATGAGACTTGAAGCATTATACCGCTTTATGATGTTGTGTCTACATTATGGTTGGGTACTGCTTAGGGACAAAAACACTTTTGATGTGACTTCTGTTGTTATGGTTATAATAAGTCACTGATGGAAACATGGAACTCACACTTGCAAAGTCTGCTGTTTTGTTCAACATTCTTGCCATAAATCCACTGTCAAAGTCTATAAAAGTCCAGTGTTTGTTGATCACCCTTTCACCCCGCTATCCCTGCACTCCTGCATGTTCAGGGGAGCCCACAGCCATCGGCTCAGTGTCGGTATTTGATTAGGTGGGAATGAGAACGGATTGTTTTGACTATCAAAAAAAAAAAAGCCCATTTCTGAAGTCTGCAAAAATAACCACTCCACACAGCCTGCCTAAATAATTCACCTCTCCTGTTTAATTAGGCTTCTGAGGTCCTTTTTTTTCACTCATCCTCTCAGGGGGGTGGTGTAAAAACAGCAACTGTGCAGTATTGTAGCACATCCACCAAATGTGGTTTCGACATATTAAGGAGTTATTTTTTACTCCCTCCTTTAATCACACTTTAATCTGCATGCTAAATGACACTGGGAACAATACACAGAACAATATCAGGATGCTGCCAACACTTCAGATTTTGACAGTAATAAAGCAACCTTATATAACAGGCTAATTTTATTGCACTATGAGGTGCATTAGGTGTGTGAGGCGAAAGCAAAACAGTAATGAAGATTGAGGGGGGGGGGGGATTCCG
>CAAKHG010024467.1:40391-52522 GCA_901007715.1 Dactylopterus volitans
GGGGGGTGGGGGAGTCTGCTAATTAGCAGAGACGAACCCGCTGTCATGCAATGCAGGAATCGCTTCTCTGTTTCCAGAAGACGTGTGGATGCGGAGCGAAGATGACAGTTTAGACCAACAGATGGTGCCACAGGAGTCACTAAAGGGAACTACAGGCGAGGGAGGACGTCCTGACAACCTGAATACTTCATTCAGAGCAGATTCCAAAGGCAAGTACAGAGCACCATTGCAAAATAGGACTTCTTATTCAACTAACGACAGAGCGGATGAGGCGTTCTATCTGAAAAGATGAAGATAACAGATATCTAATGACTTTGCGGTTGATGTAAGACCTGTTTGAATTTTGCATTTCACAGTTGGATGACCAATAGCTGTCAGATAGGGGGAGGGGTGGGTGTCGAAGCTCAGGGGCAGCTGGAGGTCAGCACAGGAAGCCCACTCGCCCGTCCTTTTATGTTCTGTGTCCCTTTCCCTCAGTCAATCACTCCTGCTGGGCAGTCCCGCTTTTGAGTGGACACTCTGGACCTGCTTGCTATTCATCAGGACAAAACGGCTACGTGAAGCCTTTTCACACCCCCCACTAAATCTGTAAAGGCAATTGCAGTTAGTGCGGCACCACATCAGTTCCTTCCTTTTGTCCTTCATTTACCTCATTGTGGAAACACATTTTTCTTTCTTTCTTTCTTTCGTCCTTTCCCCCCCCCCCTTCCCTTATGACATGTTGGTCACACTTGAAGCTTCTCTGGTGCAAACAGGATTGCTCAGAGGCCGACCTTCCTCTCCGGTCACTTTCCTCCAATCATCTCTGAGCTACACGCACACTTAGTGCCCTGCTTCTCGCTATGATTCCCACTTCAACCTTGGAAAGGGACAGAATTCCCAAAGGAGTGGTCAAACTGTACTGAGACACTTGATTTAATGCCCTGAAACTGTAAGACATTGTACCTTTTGGCGAGCTAAAAATCCGAATGACCTGCTCCAACTAAGTGTGCTAACTCTTCTCGGTGCAGCTGCACGTCCTTGTTATTATGCCGTTTACCAGCCATGATGACACCAGATTAGCATCTTCGCTATTGCATCATCCAACAGAGAAATTGAGGAAATGTGGCTGCAAATGTAGCAAGAGGCGAAAACAATGGTTCCACACACCGAAAGATGACCCCGAGCCTGATGTCTGTACATGAGCACGACTGCGACGTTGTATGTAAATCATATGCTGCTGGAGGCCTGTCGAGCTCTAGTCGTCATCCTTTGGTACGTGAAAGCACAGTTGATTGGAGTTTAATCAGTGGCTTTCTGATTAAAGATCAAATTCTCATCACATCCATGCAGAAATGGAAAGAAAAACACCCTCCATCACTGATAATTGAAATTCACTTTGTATGCATCTATGGGTGTTTGTGTGCCATGTGTCTATTCAATACATTAGTCAAAAAGCTGTGTGCCTACAACCCAAAATGTCAGACAACTGAATGGAAAACTGAAGGTACATGTAATAAAATTGACCTGCTATTCAGAAATCTAATAAACAAAAACTTTAAATGAAGATTGTGTCAAAGATTTCAGTCACGACTAACTTTGTTTTTTTCTTTCATCTGTGGCATGAATTTCACTTATCAAATGAGGGAGTGTAATTTTTAGTCACATTATTGGGTTTCGAGGACAAGCTCTCGTTGGCATGCACACAACAGGTCTGTATCTAAATGTGAGGCGAAGACTTACTTTCGAGCTCTATCGCATTGTGTCGACACAAACAGGAAAAAAAGGAAACATGAAGTAGACAAATGAATTATCAGAACATCAGATAAACATGTTCAGGTGGCAAAAAAAGTCTTTCACGTCCGACTGCTGTGATCCTGGGCTGCTTCGCCCCTGCACAGCAGCGACACACACACACACGCACGCACACACACACACACACACGCACGCACACACACACGCACGCACACACACACACGCACGCGCACACGCACGAACGCTTGACACGCACGCAGGCACAAATGCACGCACGCACAAACTCTTTCTCTCTCTCTCTCTCACCCTGCAAGCGGAGCGCTATCTCTCTTAGTCTGATCCCCCTTTTTTTTTAATCACTCAGACCTGGTTATCGGAAATGGAGGACATCAGAACAACCTTCCTGCTTAAAGAGGCAGCCGTGTTTCGCACATTCACCGACGCGGACGATGCCTCGGGTTGCAGTTTACAACCTTTACGCAGACTGAGGAGCCCTTCTGGGCAGGATGACATATTTGATGTTTACTTTGGCCTCAAAACTTTTCCGAAGATGGTTGCTCCGACCCCTCCCCGCCCCATCTTTCTCAGTGACTGCCGGGCTATTTCCTGTCCTACATTCGTCTTTATACATCATCTGAGCATCACACCCTGCTCACACTGCGGGCAATCGTTAAAACCCTCCGAGATAACACACTACATCACGCGCATGAACAGCATCTTTATGAGGTGGAGGTGTGACAGGAGGATGTTGACACCATGCTGAGTCCTTGACTTTCTCTCCCTCCGAATCTGCTTCTCTATAGATTAGGCTTTAGCTCCAAGGGATTTCCATTATTAGGCCTGTCCTGGGAGGCGGACATGAGACAGTGTCACCACCGCTGCAAATCGCCTAAATACGACAGCAAGGACAAAATGACTTGACAAAGCAACCGTAACAAAAGGCTATTAAAAGACACGAATGCGGGTTAAGGCAATAGCAGCAACAGACAGCTTGCGTGTTTCTTGTAATTAAGATCCCAATGTCGCTAAAACAGGAGAGTGTGTCAAAAGATTCAAGAGCAAAGCAAAGTAACACGCCCCAAAGACTCGTACACGCACACGAAACTGCAGAGAGCAGACATACAAACAGAGGACAATGTTGCCTGAGCGCAAAACTACACCATGATGAAAAAATCATTGCGCCTGATCTGACTGTCTATTCAAATACAGCAACTAACTTGAGGAAGCCACTGAGTAGATGAAGAAGCGCGAGAAGAGCGAGAATCAATACTGTTTTGGAGTTAAGTAGCACCACCACGTCCTCGGGGGAGCCACTAAAAGACTAGCTGACAGTTAAGTGTCTGACCAGCCGGTAGAAAAGTAGAAACCCAGAAGAGTCGGCCCTCGGGTCAGCCCGACATCCGACTCACAGCCAACATGACACACAAGATGCACTCTGACAGCAAAAGGTGGGAGCAGGAGAGATCAATATCAGAGCGCTGTGAATTCTGTAACTTGAGAATATTTCAAGGTTATATTACAAGGTTATATTAGGTTTTCAACACAGATAAAACATTTCTCTTTCATGCTGACTGTTCCGACCCTATTCTAATGTAAAATGGGTTAAGAGAACCTCAAGTGTATCAGTGAATAGCATTTACATATCCTTAATTCCTTTGCATATTCTTCTTTATCTTGCAGAGAACAGACAATCAGCTCAGCTGTGAATTTAAGATCAGTCAAGTCAGGTGAATAAACGTGGACTTGAGGTGCAGGATCTTTTTTTTTTTTTTTTTTTTTGCTACAGGTGTCAAACAATTCAGATCTCAGGTTCAGGATGCAACGGTAGGGTCAAACATAGCTCATGAACAGGTGTTAGACCAGACTCGGCGCTCGGAACCTGGGTACCTACTGGTGAATGGCTTGGAGAAATTTCCTCTGGTGCTTCCTGACTCTGGCGTGGTCCATCTTCCGCACCAGCTTGGTGTTCTTGTAGATGAGCCACGTCTCCCTGAGAACATTCGCAGCTGTATTTTTCACCTAAAAGAAGCAGTCGTTTGTTCAAAAGTGCGGACGTGTGACTCCATTTGTTAAGGTTCTTTAGTAAGGAGCTGTCACTCACTCTTTTTGTGAGCTGGGTGTCCATCATAAAATTGTGGACGTGTTTTTCAGCTTTGGTTAATTCCAGTTTCTTTGCCACCACAGCCACCACCAAGGCAGTACAGCCAGCGCCCTGCGAAACAGCAGAGAAGGGCAAATGTGCTTGTTAACATTTTTTAATTAAGAACTTATCTTTGTCTTTCACAGATATTGACTGGCAAAGAATTAAAACCGAGCGCTCATCCTTCTTTTTCTCAGCGCTTCTCACCATAATGCCGGTCAGGAGGCAGACTCCTTTCCCACAGTATGTATTTGGGACCATGTCCCCATATCCAATAGTAAGAAACGTGATTGAGATCAACCACATGGCTCCTAGAAAGTTGCTGGTTATGTCTTGGTTGTCATGGTATCTGTAATAAATAATACATGCACATAGGTTGGACAGTTTTCAAGCACCCGGCTTCTCTTAAAAAACCAATTCTCATTTAAATAAAAAATGCAATCTAGAATCTAATGTGAAATATTTTGTCAGAATACTGCGCAGTCTTAATCTGTCCTGGCAGCACGTGGACGTCTTTACGTCTCCACGTTCAGACACATCATCTATTTTTATGCCTTATCTATGTTTCATGCTGAGCCGAGCAGCATAGCGTGAGAAAGTGATCCGAGCACCTCTCGCAAGCTCTCACAGTCCAGGCGGCGATGATCCACAGCGAGATGGTGAAGACGAGCAGCACAGTGCCGGGACAGATGGTCATGAGCGTCTTCATCACAAAACGTGTGTTGAAGTTAATTTTGTTGAGTGCGCCGATGCTGCGGGACGAAGCGTCCGTGAAGAGCTTGCTGTGGAGCAGCATGACGCGGGCGATGAGGTACAGCCGCAGGAACATGGGGATGGACAGGATGATGTCCACATCCGCATCCGTCTTGGATGGCACGTAGGAGTAGGCCAGGCGCGCTGTCCAGGTGAAGGTGTAGTTCCCTGGGATGGGGTGGATGGCACACACCAGGATCTCCAGGCAAATGAAGAAGATGCGCTCGTATGTCATGGCTATCCTCCAGTCGTCGGCGGCGTTGTCCACCATGAATAACTGCGAGGAAAAGGGCAGAGTGAGGCTGACGGAGAGTCAAAGGCAGCTCACAATTTCATCACGGTGACACAGCAAGCTACAGGAAATCATTAAACCCATTAAACAATAAGTCACAAACAGCCTGGGGCGATTGAATTACATTTTTGAGTCACATTATTCAAAGACTTTCTGATTTTTTTTTTTTTAGCACGAGGTAGACCTTTTTTTTTTTTTTTTTTTTTTTACTATGACATACTCACACGCTTCGCAAAGAACACATTTGAGCCAAGATGGTCCTCCAAGGTCAAAAGCATCTCATGTTTACACACAAATATGGTGGATGAAGGTGTGAAGTTTAAAATGACATGCATGTGTTCTTAACATCACAGCGTTCTCGTGCGTACTGAACTCAAGTCAATGAGTAGATGTTCTCTCAAAGTGTCGTTTTATTTGCCGTGAAACACACAAAATTCTGCCACCTGCAGCGTTTCTCCAAACTCCTTCGCGCGCTCCCAAGCTCCCCACGTTAAAAAAAAAAAAAAGAAAAAAAAAAGAGAAAGTGTTACATTAGCGGCACGCAGTAAGCGGTTTTTTTTTCAACTTCAAAGGGCTGCAGCGATGAGAACATCTGCCGCCTCCACATTAGCATCAGCGTCTGATCGCCCCGGCCGCCCCGACCAGAAGGTGGGCCGTCCCACCGGGGACGTCGGCGTGGGTGCATCTCACCGGCCCTCATCACTCTTCTCCCCGCCTGTCCTCTGTCACCCTCTGCCGCTTCCTCACATGGTCACCTCTGCCGCCGGCCCCCCCTCCTCTCCCGTCCCTCCTTTTCATCGCTTTCAATCCAATTTACAGCTATCTAAGGAGATTCGCGGCTCGGCGTATTCAAACCCCAAGCTAACGGCTCAGCCTTGTGATCAGCGGCTCAGTCGCGCTGATCCCGCTGATACACTACAATCCATACTCCTCTCCCAAGTTTTCTTGCTGCTCAGTGTCGGGTTGCGGAATAATTGCTGTCAAACTGCACGGCTTCCCCTGCGTTTGTCAAGCGTTTTGCTCTCTTCGTCGCGCCACGCTGACAGCCCTCGCTGCTCTCTCTCTCTCTCTCTCTCTCTCTCTCCCCTCCATTCACCTCAAGGTCTTCTGCCCCACTGCTCGCGCACGCCGTCGCAACCGGCGGTAGACATTTCGCAAAACGTTGCTGTCAGCAAATGCGAGCGAGATTTCCTGGTGGGCAGTTTTTTGCCACGAGAGCAGAAACCCATCTAAGCAGCTACAAGAAAAACTGCACATGGACGTGTTTCCCCCCGATTACGCCCGGTAATGAGCTGCGTGACATCTATTCATTTCGCACGTTCATGCACATGCGATTGGGGTTTTTTTTTTGTGTGTGTTTTTTGCTTACAGGCCAAAATTGCACACAGGTCACTTCACCTTTATTGATTAAAGGGACAATTTGAAGCCAGCATATGAGCAAGCGGTCCCTCTAGTCTCATTATACCGTTTTGTTTCCCCCGGTAGGAAATGGTGAATCTGTAGCGTGAAGAAGCGGCGGCTCCACTTCAGACTCTCTCTCTGTTCATCTCGAGATCAAAAATCAATGTACCGGAACGTTGCGCTCGCAGTTACGGGACGTTAACTACAGCCCTCCGTGTGGAGCTGTTCACCTGACCATACTGAGTCACTGTAGCACGAGGGGGCAGTGGTCCAGGCCAGTGCACGCCGGGGTGTTAAAGTCCCACCCAGCTCAAGGGTGAGCGATTAGCTTACTGCAGAACGATCCATTCTTATGACTTGAGACAGACCATCACAATAATAGAGAGGCAATGTTGCAACCCTCTGAGCGGTTTCAAAACACTGTAGGTGTACACCCCATCTATCTTGTAATTTGCCCCCCTGTGTTGGTATGGAGTGTGAAATAGGAAGCAGCTTGTTCAGATAAGCTGTTAATTGTGGCTTTAAAATATGCTGGTTGGAATCCTCAGCGACTTTTATCTGCTTGTATTTACCCATGAAAAAAGATTCGGTGTGTATCTAAAGCGAAAGCCGGCGAAGTGTTAAATACACTGAACGTGCTGATAAAGACAGCCGCTTTTTTTTTTTTTTTTTTTTTAAACGGCTAGATGTGTGAGAAATTAAAAAAAAAAAAAAAAAAAAAAAAAAAAAAAAAAAGTCATAGTATTCAACACACACCGGAGCACTCGACAAGACTCGGCATCTTGCCAGCGTGTCTCCATTTAGTTTAATTTGAAACTTCTTATTAGGCCTATAGACGTAAAAATTGTCCTAATACTTGCGGGCTAATGAGATCAGTGACCTAGATTGTAAATTTAACGGTGATGTAACATAAAGTTAAATTGCTGAAATAGTCATATTTCTCATGTGGAGAAGGCATCTCCTATTAAAGATTTCCGAGACAAGGACAAAGAAGGAAGAAGAAGAAGAAAAAAAAAAAAAATCAGACGCGTCCTCGCAGACATACATGAACGCTCCACATCCTTCAGTCTGACAGCTTGGGAGAACTGTGACTCGCCACACGCGCACACACACACGCGCGCGCGCACGCACACACACACACACACAACCTTCACCAAACACCATTCACTCATTACAGCTGGCACCTCAGCCAATTTTTTTTTTGTCCAACAGCTACTGTACAAGAAATATCATCAGTCTTAGAGCTGGCACAGCAGCGACGACGAGGCCGATGCACCTGTGCCACAAGGCCTGTTTAGCTCATCTATATTTATTTAAAAGCTACAATCAAAGCCCCCCCCCCCACCACCCCAAAAACAGAGGAGACACACAAATTAAATTTTCAGAGGCAGTTGTTCATACCAAACGAGTGACACTGAGCCCTTTTAACAAACAGACATCTGTCACAGAAGTGTGTAACTCTAACCACGGCTCGTCTTGTTCGCCTTTCCAAGCGAGTGTAATGTAGACACGGAAACACAAGCGCCGACTCCACCGCGCCGCACTTTTTCGTTGCTGTCGACAATACTGGGCCCTGAAAAGAGCTAAATCTATTGTTTGCGCCCCGGCACAAGCTGCGTTTAATTTTACATTTCGAGCGACAAAGCCGTCCTGTGAAAAGCATTTACCAAGTTTGTTGCCTCAAAACAATGTAATTAAACATTTAAAGGCAGCTTGCATAAGGAAAGCCTACTTGGTGGCTAAAAGCAATTATGGTAATGGATGACCTGAAATACAATACTCAAGGGCCCTTTACCTCCGAGCATCACATATTCCATGCGACAGCAGAACCAACAGTTATGAAAGAGAGGTGGAGGAAAACACACAGACGGGGGGGGGGGAAACCCTGAGCTCTGTATGTGCTACTATTCAAGATACAGAGGAGAGCAATTAAAACAACCAAAAATGAAAACTATATGTACTGCAGATACATGTATTATATCATATTATATACGATTCCATTTTATTTTGCAGGACTTTGACAAACGATGTACCTGTTGCAAGTGTATCAATTGTTTTGTAAAATTTGTAAGAAAGAAAAATAGTGTCAAGGGCATTGCAGAGCTTTGCGAGTCATTTAGAGACAAAAGAGATATCACAGCCGCAGAGATGCTACCAATTTCTTTTCTGGTTTAATTATACGTTAATGGATACTGTATTATACATATCAGCTGCACACAGATCCAATGAAGCTGACAAGAGAGTGAAACAAATACGGAGAGAAAACGAGATAAAAAGGCCAAATGACTGATTATATGAGGGGAAAATTTAAAACCAAGCCAACATTTGCCAAACTCAAAAACTGCATCGACAGAAGAAGCAAAAAAAAAAAAAATAAAACCAAAAAAAACCTGGATAAACATGTTAATTAATGAATAAGAACGACAGATTGATATGACACAACAGCGCAATGTAATTCTGGTTCCATTTTTTTTTTTCAGTGAAGCGGAACATGATGTTTTTCTGTGGCGCTCACGGCATCAAAAATTTACACTACAAAAAATCACCAGCAACATCCCCCCCCCAGAAACAAGAATACAGCTCTTAACTCCACAGCAGAGGCCGCTCCACAGCAACAGCCCTCGGAACAAACCTTTTTTACAGTATGTTGCTGTATTGTCTGTCACCATCACCTTGTTTATTTGTTAGCCAGGAAAAACTAACTGGAAAAATTTCACTCAGCTTGATGGAGCGAAGCGTCGGCCAAGGGAGAACTCGTAAAATTTTGGCGCCGGTCCAATAAACTCTGTGGCAAAAGCCGCATTTCGTAAACCGGCATTGGCAGAGGTCTGGAGTCTCCGAGTGCCCTTCTGTCAGCAGTACTGCCTGAAAAACTACATGGCCGTCCTCCATGAAACGTGACGGAGGGTTGCAACACAGGTGAGGGGGCAATGCGTTCCATTCCGGGCCAAATCTGGCCCATTTTCCTCAGACAATACTGCCTGGATCTTGGAAGAATTATGCACTTGAGTGCCTTTCTGGTTTTCTATTCTTCCTAATTTGTTAGCGTAATTAGGCAAAAACTAAGCAGCCAAAGTTCATTGACCCTGGTGGGGCAGATCCGTTAAACCTAATTAAACTGCTTTTCTTTTCTTTTCTTTTTTTTTTACATTGTCCTTGGTGGAGGGTTGGCGTCGTCTGGACAACGCGCCTCCACTTCCTCCTATTCTGCAAAAATTAAGCTAAAATACCTCAGACACTTGGCCTGGTGATGTTATTTGGAGCCAGTTTAAAAGAAATAACAAATTTTACGATTCAAACAGTCAATAATGGTTATAGAAAATGAACATTAGACATCATTTCTAAACAGAACCCAGTAAAGTCCTCTGTGACCTCTGGTATTTCGCTCAGAACTGCTGTCAATCGTGACCTTGCACCCTCATTTTTATAGCATCAATGCATCAGCATGATGAAAAACACCTGAAATGTCAGAAACCATGTAAATAAACTGACTTACTGATGTGAAGGAGGTGAGGTTTATCGCCGATACTACAGCCGGACACCAGGAGGGCAATCAAGCTCTTTTGGCCTCACTTTTGAGGAACTGTCATTCTGTCTTATTGAATACATATCTGTGGTTGGTGCGCCTCTCTCAATGGGATTGTGCAAAAACTGGGCCACTTCTCATTAAACTTGATGGAGGGGTGGAGCACGCGGGAAAGAATGAGGACTAACCCAAAACATTTTGGCCCATTTTCCTCAAGAAAAATTACATGCACCTTGGCAAAAGCACGCGCTCTTCAGAGTGCCTTTCTAGTTATTAATGAAGTGGTATTGCGCTTTTATCCAGACCCTTTATTCAGGTTTTTTTTATTTTTTTTATCACTGCACAGAGATGAGTGCCTCAACTTCTGTATACATAAAAATGAACCCGCCGACCGTCACCTTACAACCGTGGACCAAAATGTCTCCTCATTTTGTCCTCGTGTCCAAAAAAACAAACCCGGGCTGCACAGCGAGCACCGCGGCCGAGCATTTTGAAAATAAAACCCAATCCAGCTGCCTTTTTTTCTTTTTTTTCGGTCGACCACAAAACACAGTGGGATGATTGCAGGCGCTCGTCTGTTTCTCCTCAATGGAAATCTTCATTCATGTCGGGGCGTGAGGCGGTACACGTGTCCCGACATCATTCAGAGGAGCTCACCTGTGATGCCGGCTGCGTCGGTTACTGGTTTCACCACGCTCAATATAACTAATGGAGTCCAGCTCAATATTTAATCTGTGTAATGCGGAGTTGGGGAACATATATCTTGTCACCGAGAATGAAATCGCTCAATCTCATTAGTGAATTAGGTTGAGGGGTTTGGTTCAATTAGACACGAATGCGATGCTTTATTTATGATATCAAAGCGAGTCAGTAAGAGGCCACTTTGCTGAGTAAATCTGAAGCTGACGGCAGATTCCGTTTGCTTTTGTTTCCGAAGCTGCTCGCCGCTCGCATTTGGATGGACGTCCTTCCACTCAAGCAGAGTGAAAAGCCTCCGACGCTAAACGTAAAAGCCTGAATAAATCTTCCTCTCGTTGGGATGCCGCTGTTTGCAACCGGGACGCGCGCGCACATTAATAAACTACAATCACCCCCATGTTTAGATTCACATGCGGAGCACGGTCTGCCATCAATAAGTAATCTCTAGGATTCCCGGCTCATTGGGAGGCTGAGTGTCTCTGCCCCTGAAAGCCTGTCTGTTCAGTGAAAACATCGAGGTCACCAGCCAGCGGTCGTTATCTGACTCCAGCGTGGAGTCTCAGGTAAAGGACAGATTTCACTGTGAGGAATGCAGAGCGCCTCCTGCAGTTACACCAGATCTGTGACACATGCACACACCACCACCCAAGGGAGGGTAGCTGATGGGGGGGGGGTGGGGGGCACTCTGACGAACCCAGCCAAGTCTGCCCTTGGCAAATTCGCTTGGCACAATTTGGCTGCTGTTGTTTTTTTTTTCTATCTTTTGTGCAGATTGCAGGATTCAGTCCTGTGCGACTCCGAAAGATCACTTTTATCGCGCATCAAAGTCAGAAGAAGCCCTCAAAGCGCTTTGAATCAGTCGAAGAAAAAAAAAAAAAACCTCAGCAGGGCTGTCATCACCAGGCGCGGCGACATGAAAACGGGCCCTAACACAAATGGCCCTTGGCAAAACGCCTCTGATGCGAGTGGAAGAGACAAACTTTCAGAAATGTCAGATTCCCGTCTGCTTGGGAACAAGGGCTGAAGACGCCGCCCGTCCGAGCAGCGAAAGCAGAGGGAGGCGCTCGCCGGTTCGCGGCTCATACCGGACTCTGACAATGACAAATCAAAGTCAGGGTGATGCCCCACACACACGCTCACGTCTCCATCCCCCTCTCGTGCCGCGCGGTGGGTCACTGGCTGCCTCCGCAGCAAACCCAACTAAAAAGTAAAAAAAAAAACAAAACAAAAATTCCCCAGCCAGCTGCCAACATCCCCGGGACCCAACATTTCGAGAAGTATGAAAAGCCTGAACATCCGAGTGTGAAAACAGAGTCTCGCATGAATGTAATTGCAGATGATGAGACGATTCTAAAGAATTTCACCGGGACACATCCCCACTCCGCGACTGCGCTCAGCTGCTCACCCGTCATTACCGCTGTAGCGCAGCAAAGCATTCAAAAGACAGCTGGAGCCCAACATCCATCCAGTCTGACCTTTTCGGTTCTCCGTCACTCCGAGGAGGAACATTTCCTGTTGTTAGACCTGTGATCTTTACAGGGTTTGACAAGTAAATCAGTTTTAAGGGGCCAGAATGTAGTGGTGGT
>CAAKHG010024490.1:0-10847 GCA_901007715.1 Dactylopterus volitans
ATCCCGTCAGTCGCTTTCGTTTCTCTGTGGTTTTTCAGATCTGTGCCAACGACGACCTCGTGGCCAAGAAGTTTGCATATTACAGCGAAGAGTCGGCGTACTGTGGCGTGCTGGACGGGCCGGACGGGCTGGACGGGCCGGACGGGCTGGACGGGCCGGACCTGCGTCCGGTCACGCTGCCCTCCCTTTCCAGGTGGACTGTCGGCAGGACCACAAACACGCCGGCAGCACCGACCTTACAGCGTCCTGGTAAATGTGACCTGCTGTGCAGTGATTTCAGCCCCTAAACACTCCTCAGCATCCGCCATCTTCATTTCCCACAATGCTCCTGTGTTCCATCTCCCCACAGCCCTCGGAGACAGTTTGGCGCTTAAGCTAACATTAGCATTAGATCAGGAATGAAGTCATAACTGTTTAACCATGAATGTTGGCGTGGGAAACATGGAAAACAGAGACTTTGCCCCATGGAATCAACTCCGTATTGTTGCTTCTTTTGATCTTACATCGTGACGTGTCTGCACTTGAATTCTAATCTCATGAAACTTGTCAGTGACGTCACGGCGTGTGGACGCATCCGGAGCAGTCGATTGGTCGGCGGCCCTGCCAGCGCCTCAGGTCAGCAGCCTCCTCATCTCATTAGCTACCACGGCGCATATCCTCACCACCTCACCGCCGACCTTCTCTGCTGCCGCAGTGCCGACAACACGAGCTGAGGACCACCGAGGGGTCAGAGGTCACGGGACAGTCTCCACATGGCCAATCAGAGGACGCCGTTGGCGTGGCTGCAGAAAGGTGATGACACGCTCACAGTTCACTGTTGAGAGGCAAAGATGAGTTGATCTTCAGCGTTCAGGTCTGTTGTTCCAGCGACCCGTCGGAGGACACGGACGCGTCTCTGGCTGCAGCGCCGACCAATCACCACCGTCTGTTCAGGTACGAGCCAACAGCAGGCCGCCTCTCGTCTGATTGGCCGATTTGATTTTGATACTGAAGGCACACTTCGCGTCCCTGGCAGGTTGCAGAGGTTCCAGAATCCTGGCAGCAGCTTCCAGCTGGCGGCACCTCCAACGGTGAGTCGACCTCTTCACAGGTTTATCCGCGGAGGTCAGAGTTCCCCCAGACCTGCTGTTTTCTCTTCATACCGTGTCTGGTCCTCGTTCAGAAGCAGTGATGCCTCCTCACACACGGATCAGTGACTCCTCCGCATCGACACATGGAACCAAAATAATGCGCGGTTTGTTTTTCCAGGATGTACAGCTTGAAAAACCCGGAGAAACCACCGGAGCCGCCTTTGCCTGCGTGGAACAGGAAGTGTAAGCCACCAGCATTCCGCCGCCGTCCTCCTCAACCAATCGGTTTGTCAGCTCGCCTGCTCGGGGCTCTTTCACATTTACTTTCTCACCTTCTCTCGACAGCGACCCTGTGACTCAGGACGAGCCGGAGTTACTTCCTGTGAGGTGAGAGAGCATCGCAGCTACAGACGTCCAGCCGCGTCCCAGCTGCTTTTGGCCTTTTTTGTCGATTGTTGTGGAGCAGCGGGTTTAGCGTCCACCTAGCTTCACTAGCTCTTGTGCTTTACGTGCACTTGTCTCACACGTGCACTTTTGTGGGCGTTTTACAAGTGAGCTCATTCAGCAAATGTGGCAGCCGTCTCAACTGCCGTCTGAAGCTGCTGTGCGTTCTGACACCTTTTGACGTTTCAGCCGTCCAGAACACGGAGCTGATGGTCGTCCTCTCAGCAGTCAGCTGGAATGTCTGGAAGATGAGGCAAGGTACAGGAAGCTATCCAGCAACATCAGCCTGGGTCCTTTTGTCTATCTGCGATGATTGTCATCACTCTGCGTCTGTTTTGTGTCAGAAGATCAGAAGAGTGGAGGCCAGCGGCGAGCGAGAAGATGTGGAGGTGTGAGGAGGAGCTGGCCTGTTTACGGTGAGCTGCAGCTACTTTGACCAACTGGAGGCGGTTCAGCTCTCCACTAACCAGAATCGGACAAAGTGATGTGGTGATGCTGCTCTTTTCAGTCTTTCCAAACGTTAGCAGACCGAGCTCCGATGGAGATGTTGGTGCTTCTTACCTTGTGATCACCACGGAAAAAGAAGTTGTAATGAAGACCTTGTGGTCAAAGCATAGCTCTGTTGTGGAGCTCAGAATCACTCGCCCCGTTTCAGAAGGGAGAGCGAGCATCCCCCGAGTGGCTCAGGTGGTGGGCGGAGCTCTGGGCAGTCAGTCTCTGGATGATGAATCATTAACTCCCTTGTTGCGTGTGACGCAGGCTTCTGCACTGGTTGAATCCGAAGGCTGTGAGTCCTGATCCAGATGCAGCAGATGAGCTGGTAGGTGTTCACCTTAACAATAAACCTGACAATCCAAGTGCCGGCTTTGCAAAAGCCGCTCGTCAGACCAGAGACTTGATGGGTAAACTCAGTTTGTTGGTGTCTGGTGTCATGTGAACATCAGGGTAGTTGCTAGGTGACGGCTTTATAGAAGGTTTTATGGATTAAATCCATTGAATAACACGTGTCCTTGTAGCTTCACCTACTTATTTCACTGGCTGTGTCTGTCATGACCTTCCATGGCACCCAGGTCGCCGGCAGTGACCCCAGGAGGAGTGGGATTCTGGTGCATTCAGACCTCCCGGTGGAGTCCTGCACGAGCCTGGACGACGCCCCCCTCACCGAGGAGCTACGCTGGGTAAAGGAGGAGCTGCTGGGAGGGTTTGTTTGGGGCTCTTTGGATATGAAAGTACGAAAGCCAGTATGACCGAAATGATGGAAGGTGATTTGCAGCAGTAAGGTTGCCAGGGTTAAAAAGGTTATAAGCTAGTTGGAGATGTTCCTCATGGTGTCCTTGGAAGAGTTAACAAGTATGAATTCATGACTAGAGTGAGGTTCTCCAGTGCTGGTCCAAGTATTAATCCATCAGTTTATTGGGGAAAGTTTTAAAGGGCTCACAGTTGGACCTGAAACTGAAATGTGCTCTGATGAAGCGAAGACTAATAGTCGGTCACTGATGCAGGGGGGCGGCATCACATGCAGCCAGCAGCTATAAGGACAGCGGCAGTCCCTCCGAGCTCCAGCCGCCGTAGCAGGTGGCCTTCACCTTCCCCGGATGGTGGTTGGCAGCATTAATGAGGCCATCTCATCTCAGAGATGGCACCGAGCCGTGATCAGACGCGTTCCGCAGGGGTTCCGTTATTGACCGGCGCGGCCACCTCACGTCCCGCTGTTCGACCAGCCCGTGTTCACGTCTCCGCGTCGCGTCTGTGCAGGTGCTGCGCAGAAGGCAGGGCTATGTTCTGTCTGTGGCCGACCGCTACAGCTGGCCCGCTGTGGGCCGAGGACTCAACACCGTCATCGTCTCCCACAACGCAGAGAGCCCGCTCAGCTACCTGCCGCCGCTCCTCTCCCAGATCCTGCTCAGCTCCATCTTCTGCTCCCACAACTCCAAAACAGGGGTGAGCTACTCAGAGTTGGAAGCCCCGAGATCTCGTTTCACTCCGAGACATTTCTGAATCAGAGATACGTGACAAATGCTGGGAAACATGGAGGCCGTCCTGCATCTGTCCACCTGCAGCCCTTAGCTGTGCTGCTGTGTCCCAGCTGGCAGAAGGTCCAGGTGCTGTTGGACCTGCTGGAGGAGAGCAGGGTCGCCCAGGTTCTCCACCCGCTCGCGCTGCTGGTGGGCGTCGGCAAAGACGAGGCCGAGGCCGCCAGGATCCCTCAAAACTGTGAGCTGGCACAACATCACACAGCAGCATGGTGTGTGTGTGTGTGTGTGTGTGTGTGTGTGTGTGTGTGTGTGTGTGTGTGTGTGTGTGTGTGTGTGTGTGTGTGTGTGTGTGTGTGTGTGAGAGACAAACTTCCACAAGCATCTTAGAGGATAAAACGTTAAGACCATCATGATGTTTCGTATGTAAAAGGCCAAAGGTCAAGATTCTTGAGAATGTCTCAGCAATGTCTGAAAGTTATTTCTTCTGCACAAAAGTCAGCTCAGGCTCAGGGATGATCTGATTAGAGTCTGGTGTTCGGGGGTCAAAGGTCGCCGTGACGTCACCAAGCATGTATTTGGCCAAAAGTGTGATAATGTTTTTTCTCTGCTCTTAATTATCTAACACATTTGATTTAAAGTCTCGCTACATAGATGATGGACTGACGTGGATGTTCGCTGCCACCCGATTGGCTGTTGATTGAAAACAACTGCTGGGCAGGAACTCTTCTTGAAAACCTGCATCTCCATGTGTTGCTGAAACTCAAACCGGGGTCCTTGTGTCACCTCCTGGGTTGGACCCTCTTCCAGGCCTGCTGATGGTGACCACACCCTTCAGCCTGGTCCGCCTGCTGTCCTGCCACTGCTTCCTCTTCATGCGTCTCTACCTCCTGGTGCTGGACGAAGCCGACCAGCTCCTCTCTCACTCCCCAGACCAGGTGACAGTCTGCGGTCGCCATCGCCGCTCTCGCCCTCGCACTTGCTCTGCCGGCGGCGTGACCCACACTTCCTGCCCCTCGGCGTCCCTCTAAACGTGGCTGTTCTGTCAGATGGCGACCATCTTGCAGCATTTTCAGAGGGTAACCAGCAGCGAGGAGAACACCGACTGTCCGCAGCAGCTTGTTGCCGTGGCGAAGCGATGGACCGGTCACATGGAAGGTCTGCTGGTCGACCACATGCCCAACCCCTGCATCGTCATGACGGCCCCAGAGGAAGCCGCTCTCTATGGCAACGTGCAGCAGGTCCGTGTGGGCCGATGGTCGGCGGGTCTCCGTGAGATGCCGGAAGTGCAGTTCAATACCTTTGCTCCCTTGTTTGCTAAGATGAAGCTGATCTCAGCGCACCATGTAATAATCCGGATTAAGATCTAGTCTTGAAGTTCGGATCAAATATGACATGTTTGCGTCGTTTCAGGTTCCTCCTCATCTGCATCTCTTGTCCTTTTTGTTTCAGTCGTCTTCTTCATTGTCTTCTCCTTCATCTGTGAGGTTTCTAACATGCTTTGCTGGCTAACTGCTTCTGACATTTATTCATCCATTCAAAAGTGTTCACGTTTTATTGTCTTACGATGTTCAGTGTTTTCTTTTTATTAAGCTCATAACAATTTTGTGCAGTACACAAATAAATGAGGGTTTGAACCTGAGCCTTTTTATAGCTTTTCGACCTTCAGCTGTACTGCAGATTAATGCTCAGCTGCGTGACGTGACCATCGGATGCTTCTCGTTCAGGTTATCCTCATGACTCAGGAGAGCACAAAGATCTCGGTCCTCTTGGGGGCGTTAGATTTCCACCCCGACGTCTGCCAGAAGACCCTGATCATAGCCAGCTCTGCCAGCGAGGTCGACGACGTGTTCAAGGTGAACATTTTTAAGTCATAAATTCAGATCAGAACGGATGAGAGAACCTGGGATCCCGCCTCCACGTGGGAGGTTTGATAGATGGTGGTCGTCTCATCTGCAGGCCATCAGCAAGAAATCGGCGTTCTGCCTCAAGACCCACGAAGGGTTAACACACCAGTTTGACTTTGTGGCGCAGCAGTGGGGGCGGGACATCAGCCGCGGAACGCACGTCATTCTGGGTACCTGGAACCACTCGTGCTCACCGCAAACATTTGCAGCATCACCGTTCTCTCAAAGGTAGCAGCTTTGCCGTGTTTAACCTCTGACCCCTAGTGACCACCAGCGAGTGTCTGAGCTGTCTGGGCATCACCGACGCCACGTGTGTCGTCCACTTCAGCTTCCCTGCTTCGCCCCGGCAGTTTGGGGTCCGGCTCTCCTGCATGGGGCAGAATTTCAGAAACCTCGCAGCGCGGGTGAGACCACGCGGACGGATGCCGTTCTTACGTTTGTTTTTGTTGGTCCGCTTCTGATTCCCGCGTTTCCTCCTCCAAGGTGCCCTCACACGATCAAACGGACCCTTGTGTGGTCCGGTCCCTGCTGCTGATCTCAGAGAGGAACGCTCGCCATGTCACCGGCCTTCTGCGCTACCTGAGGCGAACCAGCGCCCTGCTGCCTCCTGAGCTGCTGTCCTTCGCCGAGGGCGTCCAGGCCGCCCGCGAGTACCAGAAGGCCGACAGACCCCTCTGCAGCTATCTGAAGAGCTTTGGAACCTGCAGGTGCGACGTCTCGACGCTGTGAACGGCGATAAACCCGCGGTGTAAGCGCGTGTGATCGGCGTTCAGCTCAGTTCATTACAGATTCTACGAGGGAAAACCCAATCATTTCAAGCAGCGAAGGAACCTTGAGAGACATTAAAAGCTGACAACGACCCACCTGATGTTTCCCTCAGCAGAGACGGCAGCGCGTGTGTGGACCGTCACAGGTTCGTCTCCAGGCTGGATTGCTCCGACCTTCCTGCTTCTGGAGTCATAGAGGTAAGGACCTTCTTCAGATCTTCGTGTGGTCGTCAGACATTTTAGCACCAAGTTTACAGATTCCCTCCACATGGACACTTGCATAAGTTATCACATTAACAATTCCAGCATGTATGAGTATGCAGATATTGGTCATTTCACACGTTTAATTGCTGAGATGCTGTCTGCTTCTTCACCGCGTACTCCATTTTCAGTGTCCCGCTAGTAGCGCTGCCTCTTATAGTCATTATTTTTGTGAACACACAAAAACATTCATCAGTTATTGTGAAAGCAGCCTTCAGTCTCCAACTCCTCATACGTCTGTGAATCAGTGAAGCTCCATCATTCAAGAACACGACCTCATCTGTGATTGGAGCTGTTGAGATGAATTGACTGTCGCCGTCGCGCCCCCAGGTGGTGCCTCTCCATGTTGAGACGGCGTCGGTCTTCTACGGTCGCATTGTCAGAAAGGAGGATGGCGGCTTCGACGCCATGGCGGCCGAGATGGCCTCCTGCTACGCCGACAAGAAGCCTGGAGCCGAGGAGCTGCTGGTGGGCGGGTTGTACGCCGTGCAGGAAGACGACGCCTTCCACAGGTCTGACATCACTCAGTCCCTCGAGTGTGTACGAGAACCTGCTTTACGCTGTTCGTGAAGCAGGTGGACGGATAAAGTCAGTGAGTCCGCTGGTCAGCTGGCCTGTCGAGTGAATTTTGCTGATGTCGTCATAAACGTGTGTGGGTCTGAGCGCCGCTCGCACGTCTGCTCCGTTTGGCAGGATCCAGATCCTCGCGGTCCCCGACAGAGACGGCCGGCTGTTCTTCAGTGTCCTCGCTCGCTTCATTGACTTGGGGAAGGAGGAGGAGGTCAAGTCCCATCAGGTCCTGCAGCTGCCGGAGAGGTTCCACTCTCTGCCGGCTCAGGCCGTGGAGATCATCGTCTGCCGGGTCAAACCCGCCGACGCAGAGGTCGACTGGCATCCTAAGGTCTCTCCCTCCTCACGTCACTCACACAACCACGTAGCGCAAAGCGTGAATTGGCGGTGTTGGCCAACGACAGCACTGATCTGGCGAGCCGCAGAGTTCCAGCTTTACAGCATTTTCTCTCATAACGGCTCCAGAAGTGTCGTGGTCGATGATCACTGGCCCCCCGAACTCGGGATCTGTCTCCACTCAGCAGTCCAGCCTGGAACGTTACAGTTTTCTGCATTTTATTGGTGGTGAAGCAGCACTCGCCACATTGCACACGCCCCCTCTGAAATCAATCTTGTCTGACCTCCAGGTCACCAGAGCCATCAGGCAGAAGGTCCGAGGTCTGCAGCACCGAGCCAAGGTCGTCCTCAGTGTGGGAAACACCATCTTTGTGGATCCCATGGTGAGTGTTTTGGTTTCCAAGGTCCACAGTTAAAGAGACACATGAGCATCGCTGTGATTGAGCACGCTGACTCTGATGTCATCTGGCAGCGTTCACCAGGAAACATGGTTCTTTTCCTTTAATTCCTTCTTTTTCAATTACATTTTTGAGGTTCGGGTGACGCAGGTGCCGGGTATGAAAACTCTGATCAACGAATACAACATGCAGTCGCTGATCTTCGCCACGGGAATGGCGGAAGGGAACCCGCATCACGTGGACCTGCTGAGGGCGCAGTTCCAGGAGGGAGCGGCCAGTCACACGAGCGGGTAAGGAGACACTTGGCTGATTGGCCTGCTGGAGTGCACGTGTCGGGATTGACGCAACATCTCCGCACGCCAGGATCCAAGTGGAGGAGGAGAAGTCTCCAGCTGAAACCTTCAAAGTGGCAGATGTGAAGAAGCTCGCCGCTGCCGGAGACCCTCCGCAGCCCCTCGGCAGCGCGGCCCTGCTCCCAGCGTCGCCTGAACGCCCCCCGGCAGCGCCAGTCTGCGAGCCAGCGGCCCGGTCAGACGTCCAGGATGCAGATCTGAAGTAGGCTGTGCTGCTGATGAGGTGGCGTTCCTCCGGGTTTCAGGAGGTGAAAGGTCACCAATTAAAAGCTTCTAGCTTTTAATTTAGTAGTTACAGGCTCCCTGCTGGTATGCTTCGATGCTTAAAATGAAAACTACATGTAGAACCCATGAATATGCAAATAACTCGTCTCAAAAATGTCACTGCTGGACATCTACGCACGGAGCTCCATGTTGAGTACGTGTGTGTGACCCCGCCTGCTGGTGGCGAGGTCACAGGTGACGCTCGCAGGAGCATGTTGAACTCATTGCAGGCGAGCAGAAGTAGCTCAGAGCGGAGCAGTGGCTTTACTGGGCCCTGAGCGGGCCCTGTGTGACCTTGGGAGCTAAACTGGAATCTTTTTTGGCATTTGACCCACAGGAGTGGAGATGGAGGTGGACCCGTCACCTCGACGGGCCACGCAGCTCTTGTCAACTGCAGCAATGAAGGTAAAAAAAACCTAAAACTTGCATCTGTCCAGCTTTCATGGTTTGATGCCTCTGCGGCGGCGTGAAGGTGTCCGTCCATCCCAGTCTCAGAGCGCCGTGTCTCAGCAGCGTTTGGAGACACTCCTCAGATTTTGGAATTCGATTTTGGTGGTTAAAGGTCAACGTGACATCACAAGTGTCATGCTGATGAAGTGATGGCATTTTTCTACTCTGAATGCTTTTTATACAATTCATTCAAGGCGTGTGTGCTTGTGTGCGTGTCCCTCTCGTCAGGTGTCCCGGCGTGTGACGCTGAAAGGACGAATGGTCCGATGTTCGGCCAGCGAGGAGATGGTGACGATGCTCCTCAAAGGTACGAGAGGCTTCCTAACACGTCGCGTCCAGCATCACGGGCATGTGAGGTGTCGCGGGCCTGACGCGAGGCTGGGTTGTGAGCAGACGGTCCCTGCTGTTGTGTTTCAGTCTGCACCCGCGGGTCCACTGGTACCAGACGCCGGACACGGTGACGCTGACGGTGAAGCTGGTGAACCCGGAGAGCCAGCGCTGCCGTTTCTACCCTGACAGGGTCGTCTACAGGTCTGTCGGGACCAGACCACCGTTGATCGCGCTCGCACTTCACCTCACATCCCACATTCAGTGGAGCTTTTTGTCCAGAGCACTTTACACCGGCGGCAGCGGGTACATGTTTGGCGTGTGTGTGTGATGTAGGCAAACGCCGCGGGGGCCTCGAGGGTCCCTCAAGGGTCCCTCAGGAGGAGTTCTCATTTCACGTTTATTTCAGCGCTTGTGGGAGGTGTCTGAGCACAGCCTCAAACTAAATAGCCCCCAGTGAGATGCAGTCGGGGTCCAGAACCAGAGCTGCTGGGTTCTGAGGACCTGCAGGCGTCATGTCAAATGCAGAGGTGGTTCACACATGAATGACCAGGTTGGTTTGAATGTTCTCTCTGTTGGTGTTGCCTTCATCGGCTCAGTTCTGGAAGCCTAAAGCTGCTTCACAGTTCAAGGTGTCGCCAGCTGAGTGTGTGAGGCCATCAGACGTCGAGTCAGAAGAGCTGCAGGTCACTTTGAATGCTGACAGATTTCCATTGGTTAGTCCTGCAGACGTCTCTAATCACTGTCTCCATCTTTGTTTGGCGCCTCCACTGATTTAGCTTGAAATAAAAAGTTTCCAAAATCATTTGTTAGCATCACATGATTCTTATCTGCCAGAAAAATTTCGCTGATCACGACATTTTAGACACGGTCACAACTTTATTGGTTGGTGGATGAAAGCGGCGTGGTGGGAATTCTAGTTTCAAATCCGGTTTAAGGAAAACTCAGATGAACACGGCACCAATAAATCAGACGAGAACGATGCGACTTGAGATGAAGTGCGATCTGCATTCATGGGGTTTAAACGTGGATCTCCGTCTCAGAGTCCTGGCATTAGAGCTTCATTAAAAACAACAGAGCATTATTTCACCATAATCTAGTGTGTTGGTTTTTACACTACAGTGTAAGGAAACACCCGAGCAGCACTGACTGGTAACGGCACGTCCCGCTTAATTTTGTTCTCACTTTGTTAAAAAAATGATGATTCATCAGTTACCAATTGAAGCTATAAGAAACTTGACGTGTTACAAAGTTAAACCTATTGGAGTTAAAATGCCTGCATGAAGTTCAATGTTCGGAAACAGTTGGACCTTTTGGGAAAGTTGCCTCCTCCATTACAGAAACCTTAAAACGCAAAGCCAGGAAACTGTTAGCGTAGCGCAGAGCTGGGCAGCTGGGCTAAAGGGCTAGCCTAGCGGGCCTGTTATCTTCAATTCAATTATACTCGATTAATCCCTGGGGAGGGGTCCCTCGGGGAAGTTAGCGTTCCAGCACACCATCAACACCGAATTGTAAAAAGTGCAAGCCAGTTATAAAAAAAGAATACGAGTAAAGCACAAAGACATGCAATATAAGAAAAATATAAAAGACAATGGGTAAAAAAAACACAATTAAAAAATAGTAATACGCACACGAGGTAGATAATGTTATTAAAGTGGTCAAGTGACAGTAAGGAAAAGTGCTGCTGGATCTAAGCTCAGTTTTTGGACTTCTTAATAAACTGCACA